>VZTR01004406.1:341192-357536 GCA_013400775.1 Chaetops frenatus
CGGGGGGGGGTTTGGCTGGTAAGTAGATGTTTTGCCATCCTCTTCATTAAGTGAGAACAATTGAAAAGCTGTGATGATTAGGAAGGAAATGCTTTGTGCCAGTGCTCATTGAGGTTCATTCTGGGAAATAATTAATTATAAATCAATTTTTAGGAATGTAAGGGAAATATTTTCAGAGATGTAGTATAGTATTACATTCTATTTTTGCTTATGCAAGCGCAGCTGTGCTGAAGTCCTTGAGCAGCATCAATGTCTCGTGTACTCTGTTATCTCATTTTACCTGTGCCTCTGAACAGTGTCTGTATGTAAGAAACCATTGGCAAATCCCTCTTTCCAGGGAGAATGAATCTGACAAGGTCTAGTCCCTTCCCTATCCTCATATGAAGCTCCTGCACAGAGCTGAGCTGTTCTCAGACTTCCAGAAAATCTTCTGCGGGGTAAATTAGATGGCTCCTTGTTAGGTCCCACGAGTGAGGCAGAGATGCAAGAAGGGAGAGTTAGGTGTGTGGTGACTGTGTCACAGCAACCCTCAGTTGCCAAATGATCATCCATCTCACCACCTCAGGCAGTGGTACCCTCCTCACGAGTCTCTGGTGAGAGCTAGCACTGAACTAAGCACACTGCTCACCTTTACTTGCTGCTATAAAATAGGGGGCGTTTTATGCATGTATGTAAAACATTTCTATTATTCAATGTCACGTTGTGAGGTTTGAATCCTGCCCTGCCATCCTGTAGGAAGTGATTAAAACACCAGCCCTCAGGTTTTGTCCTCCTGTTCTACAAAACACTTATTTTATTCATCTGAAATGCTTGTACACCAACACAAGCAGTATAAGAAACAAACAGGATGAACTTGAAGCACTGGTCTGTTCCCAATCCTGTGATGGAATCAGTGTTAGTGAGATGGGGTGGGATGAGTCCCACAGGCTGCTCAGGAGGGACAGGCAGGGCAGGTGAGGTGGAGGAGCTGCACTGTGTGTGAGGGAGAGGTTTGGCTGTATAGTCCTTACTGTTAGAAATTATGTGCTTGAGAGCTTCTGGGTGAGGAATAGTGGGGATGGAAAACAAAGCAAATGTTGTAGTGGCTGTCTACTATGGGTAGTCCAGGCAGAGTGATGGGACTGATGAGTTATTTTATAGGCAAGAGAAATATCTGGATCAGCAGCCTTTGTCCTTATGGGATTTCAACTTCCCAGACATCATCTGGGAATACCATACTGATGTGACAAGCAAGTCTGGGAAATTCCAGTAGTTCATTCAACATAACTTCTTAACAAGTACTCAGTGAGTCAGGCAGGAAAGATGCCCTCCTAGACTTGTTATTTGTGACTAAGCAAGGACTCAAGGGGGATGTGGCAGCTGGTGACTGTCTTGGCCACAATGATCACAGAATGATTGTGTTTAAAATTATCACTGTAATGAGAAAAAAAGGACATCAGGGTTTCCACCCTGGACTTCAGGTGAGCAAACTTTAAGCTATTCAGGCAGCTGTTTAGAAAAGTTCTCTGGGAATCTGCTTTTGTGGGCTTGGGGTTCCACAAGTGTTAGTCAGTTTTCAACAGCTGCAAAGGATCTAGATAGATTGGAGCACTGGGCAATGATTAATGGGATGAAATATAACTATTCCAAATGCCAGATTCTGCACTTGGAATGGAGTAACACCTGGCACAAGTAAGTATAAGTGTGGAGAGGGGTGGCTGGAGGGCAGCCCTGCAGAAGGGGGTCTGAGGGTGCTGGTTTGCAGCCAACTCAAGATGAGCCAGCATTGTGCCCAGGCAGCCAAGAGAGCAAACCCCATCAAACACAGCCAGTAAAAAGAGCTGATTATCCCTCTGTATGCAGCATTGATGTAGCCTCACCTGGAGTTCTGTGTGCAGTTCTGGGCCCCAAGTTTAAGAAGGGTGTTTGGCTACTTGGATGCATCCAGAGGAGGTAACAAAACTGGTGGAAGGGCTGGAAGGTACATCCTATGAGGAGCAGCCAAGACTTTTGCTGTTGTCTAGTTTGGAGGAAAGGAGGCTGAGAAGTGACCTCAATGCTCTCTACACCTCCCAGAGGAGGGAAAGGGGAGAGAGGGGTGCTGATCTGCTTTAAATCCAGTCACAGGACAGTAGTAGAGAGCTGCTCCAGGGGAGAGGTAGTCTGGAAGTACTCCTTTAGGAAGTATTTCTTTATTGAGAAAGAGGTCAAACTCTGCAACAGGCTCCCTGGAGTGACAGTCAATACCCCAAGCATGGCAGTGTTTAAGAGGCACTTGGGGAAATGTCCTTAACACCATGCTTTTACTTTTGATGAGCCCTGAATTGGTCAAGCAGTTGGAGTAGATGATCATTGTAGACCCCTTCCAGATGAACTGTGCTTTTCTACTATTTTCTGTCCAGGAAGTTGTTCTACATCCATATTCCCAAAGGACATCAGCATCTAATTCAGGCAGTTACATTCAGTTCTCCTCCAACAAAAGTAAAGGAAATACGGCAGTCTCCATAAATATGGGGCTGCTATTATTAAAAAAATATTCCAGGAAAGATTGTCAAATTGATAGATTACAGGAAACTCCAGATAAAGTCTGCATTTCAGTAGGTCCCAAGGGGGAGATAAATCCTGGCTTATATAGATAGTATATATTTATACACACACACACACACATATATAAATATAAAATATACATATATGTTTATATAGTCTTGAGGCTAAAACTGAACATCCACCTAAGTTGGAGGCCCCAAGCAGCACATAACACTTACAGAGTTGTTACACACTCTTTTGGCAAACTCTGGAAATTTTTAAGAATCCTGCATGGAAAAAATGCATATTTGCTAGCTGAGATGGAGCAATATCTCCTTCTGTACTTAAATTAAAAGATGTAGGTAAGACAGAGCTATGTGGCTCTGCCATCCAGAGGGGCCTGGACAAGCTTGAGAAGTGGCCCATGGGAACCTCATAAGGTTTAACAAGACCAAGGGCAAGGTGCTGCACCTGGGTTGGGGCAGCCCCTGGTATCAAAACAGGGGATAAACAGATCAAGAGCAGCCCTGCTGAGAGGAATTTGGGGATGCTGGTGGATGAGAGGCTGGACATGAGCTGGCAATGTGCACTTGGCAGCCCAGAAAGCCAGACATGTCCTGGGCTGCAGCCAAAGCCCCGTGGGCAGCAGGGCAGGGAGGGGATTCTGCCCCTCTGCCCCGCTCTGCTGAGACCCCACCTGCAGGGCTGCACCCAGCTCTGGGCTCCCAGCACAGGAAGGACAGGGACCTGCTGGAGCCAGCCCAGAGGAGGCACCCAGGTGATCAGAGGGATGGAGCAGCTCTGCTGTGGGGAAAGGCTGAGAGAATTGGGGTTGTTCAGCCTAGAGAAGAGATGGCTCCAGTAAAAGCTTATTGTGGCCTTTCAGCATCTGAATGTGAGCCTGCAAGAACGATGGAGAGGGGTCTTTTACAATGGCAGGTAGAGATAACACAAGGGATATAGGCTCCAAACTGTAAGAGGGGAGGTTTTGTTTAGATATTAGGAAGAAATTCTTTACTGTGAGGGTGATAACGCTCTGGAACAGGTTGTGGATGCCCCATCCCTGGAAGTGTTCAAGGCTGGGTTGGATGGGGCCCTGAGCAACCTGGTCTGGTGGAAGGTATCTGTGCCCATGGCAGAGGGGTTCAAACAAGATTATCTATAAGGTCCCTTCCAATCCAAGCTGCTCTATGGTTTCTTTGTCCTTGCTTCAACTCAGCTAAGCAGGAGAATTTTCTCTCCTATTAGCTAGAAATAAGTTGACCTGAGATATTTAAGTTATTAAAATATTGTGTGATGTTCAGACGAGATTGGTGATATGTTCCACCTTGAAGTGCTGCAAACAATGTCCTTCTTTTTGTGGGAATGCATACTTGGGCTGCCCCACGGGTAACCTGCCACTCTGACATGGTAAGAGGCCATCCAATCTTACAGATGTCAGTCTTCAGTAAAGATAACAAGGTATGTGGAACTGAGATGCAATGCTCTTCATGAAAATAGAAAAGCCTCACTAGAACTAAACAAAATTTATGTATCAAAACTTTCTGAAATGTTCTGCAAGCCTTTATATCATTTTCCTTACTGAATTAGTAGAGTCCAGGATAAATTCTTCATTTCTATTTAACATATTTAGCAAAACCCCTGCTAGTTCTCCCCAGATCCTAGCTTGCCACCTGGCATTATTCTAAGGCCAAAAATAATTCATTATATGTCTGACCTAGTCTGAAGCTGAGCAAAATCAGCAAGATCCCCTCTTCCATACCCTATTTACAGCAGTCAGTGTTTTAAAGGTGAAACTCCCTTGTATTCCTAAAAAAAGTGTAAGTAGCTAAATTACCTGGGAAGCCGGGACTTTCTGAAAATTATGCTCAAAATATCCAAGACTGGGTGTTAGGTAGCAAGCAAATGCATTTACTTTTGGCTGCAACTTAATTAGTTTCCTGGACTTGCTTGGATCAGAATTTCTCTGGTGATGGCACGAAGTACTCTGTGAGGCCCAAAATATAGTTTGGGGAGCTGAAGAGGAAATCTGCTGTTCTCAGTTGCTGTTACAAAGTAGTTCATGGAGGGCAACAGGAAAGGCAATGCCTTTTCTAAGTGGATGAATCATGATTTTGGTTACTTTATGGGCAAGCCTAATGGGAATAGGCAACAAGGATCCTGCTGAGGAATGGGTAGCAAGTAAAACACAGGAAAGGGGTGTGGGAATTCCTCTTCTGCATTGACTGTTTGAAGAATGAAGAAGGGAAAAGACACAACCGGGGAAGCACCATCTGCCCCTGAATTAAAAAGAGGAAAAGAGATCCTAAAAGAAATGTGTTGCCCAGGTAACTGGATGAATAACAGGGAAACCAGCATTATCATCTTATGTAAATGGAAGGTATGAACTTGTAAGATGAAAAGCTTGTGCACGTAATTTGAATTTGGCTTCCTTGGGTGGACTGAACAAGCATAGCCTCAACCTACATTTTTCCATGGGGCTCTCCCACATCCGGTGACTGGACAGCACTCAGATCTATTTTGGTGTTCAAGATGTGGTTTCCAGTGACTTTCACTGCTCTGAGTGTTCTGTGTCAGTGTTTCAGAGGCCCATCTCTTCCAGTGTCCCTCTCCTCTCTCCTGAAGAAGAGGAGGGCATGGACATGCAGAGTCCTCAGGAGTTACGTGGGAGCCTGGGGGTGGCGGCTGTTGGGCCTTGGCAGAGGGTCATGGAATGAGTACCCTGCAAGCAGGGTGTAAGAGCTTCCCAGCTCTGTCTTCTCTTTCTTTAAGGAATATAAATCATCATGGAGTTGGACTAGGATTTTACAGTGATGCCAGCATAAAGATGGCAGATTTCTTGGCCTGTAAGAAAAGGATTGTTTAACTCATCCTGTCATTTCTTAACCAAGACAACCACTCCTGAAGCAGCAGTTCATATGGTGACAGGCTAGCTGATTTCTAATAGGTGTCAAAGCAAGCCACACATGAATTAAACCCACATTTTCAAATTAAGAGCATAAACCAACTATTCAGATCCAGAGAAAGTGAAATTTTACAGTCTTGTGGTCAAAACAATCTATCTGAAAAAAAAGGTATTTTTCATTGGGTCTTTTTTTTTTTCTGAACATTTCCATCAGCATTTTAGGGGAACTTAGGAGGAGACAAACTCTGCAAAGCTTTCCTATGGAAAAAAGTAAAGGGATCATTTAAGATGACTGCATTAAACATTACAGGTATTACACTGACCTGAGCTGCAGTGTAAACTACTGAACAGAGCCATTGAATGCCTTTTGTATTTCTTTAGATAAAAAAGCTGTTTTCATACACCTGATNAAATTGGTTGGAGCCAGTTTGGTACATTGCCAGTCCAGACATAGCATTCCAGTAGTTGGCATGTGGCTGTGGCCTGGCTCTGCCCATGCTGACCCCTTCCTGCCCTGCTGGGGCCACCTGCCCTTCTGCACCTCCTTTCTCTCTCTGTGGCTCTTGACAGAGGCTGAGCCTGTGGCCTAGACATAGCAACGAAATTATGAAGTGACACAGACACCTACATGGCTGTAAAAATTATAGTTTAGTGGTGACAATGGTCCTTCATCTGGTACAAACATAACTGTTCTGCCAGGAACAAAACTGCATTTGCAATAAATTCAGGGAAAACAAGATGACATGGTAGAAGAAATTTCTTTTTTTTTTTTAAAGGGAGGACATTAAACCTTCTGTTTGGCACCTGAAAAGCTATGTTTTGACTGTTTATAATTCAAAAAAAATCTTGCAGGCTCTGGACAGTCTCAGAAGGAACTAACATTGTTTACTTCTCCTTGTCATAGACTTTCCATTGTGGAGAGGGTCACAACACAGTCACAGTTTTTCAGAAGAAAAACAGAACTTCATAATTTATATATGTTTTTTTTTTTTTAGAAGACTTGCCAGGCGCCAATTTCTCCCATCTGCTCTAAGGCAGCCCCTTGTGTATTGTCAATGTAGGCAGCTTCACTTGTTTGAACAGGGGTTTTGTGACACCTGAGTGAGTTTGGAATAAATCAAAACTTGCACCAGAGCTGTGTGCCAGATCAGATAACCTAATGAGAGCTCCTGAGTCTTTCTGCCAGCTTTACCTGTCCTTAACCTCAGGGACACTGCCTGAGGTGGCCCCATAAAACACTGCTGCCTTTGTTTTCTAACAACCAGAGGCATAAGTGGGGGCCCAAATGCAACATGTGGATGGGGGATGATTATTTTTATCTTGGCTGATTGCAAAAGTCATCTGTAAATGAATGTTTCTGACTGTCTGCCACCCTTTTTCTTTGGGGATGTGGATATCTCCATTTCCCTTGCCAATGGCTGAAGCTCTGTAAGAATGAAAAATACCCAAAGGTCAAGATATCCTCTTAGTATGTGCATTTTCCTCCATGGTAACTACAATGCAATGGTTGGTGTAGCAGTGGCATTCAAGTGGTGCTGGGAGTACCTATGATAATATACAATTTTTAAAACAAGTCTATCTGTATTTAAGTAACAGATTAATCTACTAGAGAGTGTATCTACTACTTCAGAATGCCAAAACAAAACAAAAATTATTAAAATGTAAAGAAAATCTAACCCTGTGCAACTAGTAAGCAAAGGTACAGCTTTTTGTGGGAAAACAGCAGCTAGCAAAAAAAAACTTTATTTAGAAAAAGAAACGTGAGAATTCTAGGGAGATTTATTTTAGATATCTTTTTAAAAATTCAGGATTGATTTTGAATAGTCTGCCTTCCCCAGATTTGGGCAAATTACAGCTCCCTGGAGGCCTGTAATAGGTCATGTTTGTTTTCTGTTCTTTGAGACATAAGTGATATTTAAGTGAAATAACTTTTTTCTGGCTCTGGAAAGCTGTACTTGCTGGAACAATCCTTTGGGTAAGGCATTTCATAAGGATTAGAATGGTAAATGCAGCGAGGAAATTTCCACACTGCAGTTCTCCTCAGCTCAGATCCCAGGGGGAACCATCCAACACTGGGTTGGCTGCTCTTTCCATGCTTGCACTGATCTGCTGAGTGAACCTTGAGTAAAATCCCCTTCCTTGTCTACCCTCCTTCATTTCTGCAATTCATGAAAGAGAAATTATCCTAAATGGCTGACTTGGTGCTCTCCTGACTTCATGGACGTCACTTTTTGATGGTTCTTTCAGCAGCCCTGTCTTTAGCAAAAGAAGAAGGGCAGAAATAGTAGTAGTTCAGGATTAAGTCTTCAGTTTTCCTTTACTCCCTACAGTGATTGATGAGGGTTTCTAATGGTTGTGTTTCAGTGATTTTAAGAGAGCTGGTCTCACAGTAACCCATGCCATGGAATTTAACATCCTTGCCCCCACATATTTTAAGGAAGTTGTCCTCTTCCATGATGGAAAGAGGTTAATTCTAGATGCAACAGCCTGCGTGGCGTATCTGCTACCCTCAAATGCTCTCTGCTTGGACAAATATGAAACTATGAAAATACTCTTTTCTATTATTATTAATTTTATTCCCTCTGGTTCATTTACCAATAAGCTTAGAGAAAAGACTCAAAAATTGAAAAATACAGTAAAATGGTTTTGGTGTTCTTTTGTTAAGCAAAGGAGAGTTGTTTTGGCTAAAAATGCAAATAAAAATTGTACCTCAGCTGGTAGCCCTGTAAACTGATAAGAGTAAAACTGTTGAGCCCTGAAATTTCAACAGTTTTGTGGGATTTTGTCTCTGGACACATAACACTGCAGCAAAAAGAGCTAAAGGGTGAGCAATTAAGGATATAATTTAAGCCTCTGCGAGGGCTTTGGCTTGTTTTTAAATCAATGAAAATCACTTTCAGCTTGTAGTATGTCTTACAGAGAAGCACCTGCTCTTCCCTAAAATGAACAGGCTCTGCTCATGCATCACCACCATGACACAGCTCAGTGGCATCTCAAAACAGGTGCCATGACTTCTAGCACAGCAAGACAACAAAGCAATACCAAAAAACACCCAAAATATCAGCTAAAAATAAAAAGAGGAAATTAATTCGAGGGCTGTTGAGTGTAGACGGGTTGTGCCTGTGCTCTGATGCACTCGAGTGAAGTTAGGAGGGCCGTTCTGCAGGCTTGGCTCCAGCCGGGGGCTGATGGGGGGGCATGAGGGGTCCCTCTCGCAGGGAGGAAAGGCACAGCCGGTGCTAAAGCCTTGTCGTTTCTTGCCATCTAGTGGCCTGCCAAAGCACCAGTCCTAGGCCCCACAGCTCACGGCTTGAAAACCCTCGTCGGAAGGGAAGAAGGGTACTGCACCCAGGAACACGAACACTGAGAGGCGGGTTCTGCCCCTGCACAGCCAGGTCACCTCCATCCTCCCCGCCCGCCCTCCTAGGCTTTGGTCACTCATTGTACCTTGTCTAGGCTAGAGAGGGCTTTAGAGTTTTACCTTTGGTGTTTCCTGAATAACTAAGTTGGAGTTCGGCCAGCACTGAAGTGGAGGATCATGGAATCGCAAAATGGGGTTTTTTGGTCCTTAGTGCCACCGGGCTGGGTGGAATAACACTCTCCAGGCTTGAGCACCTTGATGTGGTCAGCCTTGCCATGAGTGTGCTACCAGCCATTCTCCCACAGCAACAAACAGATAAAATTCTGGCACACAGTGGGCAAAATTTTCCTGGTGTAGGCCATCTCCCCGTGTGGCCTTCCTTGGTATTTGACATTGATATTCTGCAGCATCCACTCCTTTCGTGAGATTTTACCATCACATAATTATTTGGGAATAACTATTAGATTAGGATGGTGAACTCGGATGTTGACATCTCTCACAAGACCCAATGCAGCTCCGACAGTTCACTAAATCCCCCACCTGTGGGAACTGCACAAGTTTTTCTCTCTGTACACTTTTGGTACACTGAATACATTTCAAGCGTAAACTTCAGAGTATTTGTTCTTCTGCAGGCAGATTCATGTTATCAGGGGTTTTTCAGTTGAATCATTTCCAAGAGGAAGTAGGATGCTTTATCACATTTGTCCAAAAATTCCCTGCAAGTAGAAAATGAAAGGCAATAGCCTGCTTTGAAAGTCTGGTACTTTCCACCTTACCTTCCACAGTCATGAGATAAAGTAAAAACAGGAGATTACTTTGTCTTTTTTATTTAGATCCTTTTCCATCCCCCACCCAGAGAAATTGGAGTGTATCTAGCAGCAGTGGAGTGGGATGACAGGTGATTTCTCTGCCTGTGTCAGGGTGCAGTAGGGCCAGGGTTGGCCTGGAGCAGCAGAGTGGGTCTGGCAGCCAGGACCTCTCCTACCTCTCAGCCAGGAGCAGGGCAGGCAGGGGACACTGGGGGCACCTCTCTGGGGATGGGGATAAAACATCAGCCCTCAAGTAGAGTCTGCTATCTATCTGCTCAAGCCACAGCTGATTGACACACTCCTGGGGACATGGAGAAGATGTTCATTATTATGGACAGAATGAGGGCTTACTGGCTATGATCCCAGCAGCAGGTAGTCTCGATGGGATAGGTGCTATGCTCCTAACATGTTTTTTTGCAAAGAGCTCTACTGACAGGGGATGTTTTGGACCAAGGGGACAAGAGCCATCTCCCTCTCGCCTACCAAGTGGCAGAGGTGGCTGTGGCTGCTGTAGTGTCCAGCAAGGCAGTGCAGACTCCCCAGCATACATGAACCTCTCCTAACTATGCTTCTGCACCCTGTATATCTAGGAGCATGTTTGCAGATAGCTTTTACAGATTTTAGATAAGTTTTAAAAAGTTCTAAGCTAAATACCTCCATGGTCTGTCTTCAGGATCCATGTCAAAGCATGTGACACAATCACCTTTGTTGGGATGGGGTTTGCAAAGAATTCTTGTGGTCCCAAACCACAGAGCTTGTAGCAGAAGTATTTGCAAGGCAAGTCGCCACTGAAATAGTTCAGGTATATATTTGGCCTAATCAGTATGCATTTCTCTGGTTTTTAAGGAAAAAGTATATTATGTCATCTCTGTAGGGAAGGAAGGAAGGAAGGAAGGAAGGAAGGGAGGTTAGTTATGCTTTTAGCTCCTCTTTCCACAGTCTTTGAAGTAGGTGTTGGCAGGTGTGTCCAGGCCCAGGATTGTCACAAGTCCCGGCAAAATAAATGCATACAATTTGAAAATTAATTTCTAGCTGTATAAAGCATTTTCACAATCCATGTTTCCCTTGACATTATGGCCTTAAAACTGCTTTTATAATATTAGGGTGAACTTCTATTACATAGTACCTGTACATTTTCTAAAACAGTCATGGTGTTTCCAGAATTACAACTGCACAATCTTTTGCCTAGCACAGGGCACCACTAGATTTTCTTCTTCTCTGTAAAGAAACTAAGGAATTATTTGAGAATTTGCTGACTCAGAGAAATAGGATCTTAGAAGGTAGTGGGTCCAATTTTTCAGGCATGGTGCTTCAAGAAAGATGTCAACCAATTTGAAAGAGCAGAGAGAACAGCAAGTAAGACTGCTAGTCAACGGAAGGACTGAAAGGCTTGAGGTCATGAGGCTACTATATGTGTGGTCTTCAAATATATATGCAAACCTGTAAAGAGTATGAGAATAAATGTTCTTTGTGTCTACTTCAAGCAGAGTAAAAAGTAACAGTCTGTGAAAAGATTTTCAGGATAAACATGAAAAAGAAGTCTCTGTTGGTAGTGATTATAAGATTCTGACATATATGGTTTTGAATGACCAAAACCATCACTAAAGATCTTTAAAAATAAGTGAGTGAAAAGCCTAAGGTAGCTTCAGTCTTGTCCTGAATGATCTTGTCCTGGATCATTTTCCTTGATCATTTTGTCCTTCACAGCATTCATTCTCTTGCCTTTTACTCTGCAGTCATGTCATTCCATTCATTGTGCAGATAGGAAAGGTGGAACGACAAAAAGTATCCAGCCCTGAACAACCCAGTGTATCTCCAAAGTTGACCCTAGTTAAAGTGCCAGCTGGACAAAAGGGTCACCACAGTGTTCCATCCAAGTGAGATGTCCTGTGATGTTACATGTAACCCTAGGTGGGCTGCTTTTTATGAAGATTAAATGCATATTTAGCCAAAACTGTGTGCATATTGCTTTTGGGAAGGCAGTACCCTTTCATTATTGGAACTGTTAGCCAGGAATTGTCTGATTTCCGAGTGGTTAGCATTCACATTTCCTAGATCTGAAAGGGATACTGTTTTTGCAAAACATGCTGAAAAATGTGTTGCAAAGGCTGCTTCAGGGATGTCTCATGTTTCTTCATGTTTCTGCTAGGGAAAGAAATTTCCAGGGCCTGCTGTGCTGGTAACAAATGCTGCAGTGCTAATTCTGATACCAGATATCCTTTTGGCAACAGGCAGGTGCTGCAAGCCTTCAGAAGATGAGGAAAGGAAGCCTTGCACATCCAGCTGGCCCAATCAACATCTCTCTCTGAGTACTGGTCAGCTTTCACTCATCAGTGGAAATCTGCACTTCAGCAGGGGTTATGCCCTTGGAAGACAGTTGCAAAAATCATTAAGTTCTTCAAGGTCTGGGGGAGAGTTTTTCTCTTGTTTTGTTCAATTATATTCTGCTCTTGCTTCCTGGCAACATTTCTGTAATCTGAGGTCAGCCAGAGTACTTTAACTCTTCTGATTTATCTCTGGTTTGTGTTTAATTTCTCTTTTGTAGGCTTAGAGCTCTGTAGCCCCTCTAAGAAATAAAAGAAACCACACTGGAGGAGCAGAGCCTTGCATGGATGTTGGAAGCCATTTCTGCTCAACCTTTGTTTCATCAAGACAAGTCAGTGCTCAAAATCAAAGCGTGCTTATTAATTCCCATCACTTGCATATAATGCAGGACCACTGCCTTAGTAAAGATTGTTCTCAGACTGCAGAGAAGAGGAAGCTGGTAGGTCACAAGGGTTTTCAGCCTCTGACCAAGGTAGCTGGCCATTGTGTGCATCTGTGAGGTCAGCTTTGGGCCTTTCCCTACAAGGACAGTGAGGTGCTGGTGTGCATCCAGAGAAGGGAACGGAGCTGGGGAAGGGTCTGGAGCACCAGGAGCAGCTGAGGGAGCTGGGGGAAGCTCACCCTGGAGAAAAGGAGGCTCAGGAGGGACCTTTTCACTCTCCACAACTCCCTGACAGGAGGGTGGAGCCAAGTAGGGGTCAGGCTCTGCTCCCAGAGAACAAGGGACAGGATAAGAGAAAATGGCCTCAAGTTCCCAATGGCAGCAGGGGAGGTTTAGATTAGATACTATGAAAAAAGGGTTGTCAAGCTTTGGAACAGGGTTCTCAGGGAAGTGGCCAAGTCACTATTCCTGGAAGTGTTCAAAACCCACGTGGATGCAGCACCTGAGGACACTGTTTAATAGTGAACATGGAGGTGGTGCTGTGTTGATGGCTGGACTTGAGGATCTTAAAGGTCTTTTCCAACCTTAACAATTCCATGATTCAAGGCATGTTATTATTGCCCTGAAATCTTCTGGGCAGTAGTGTGGTGACTGTACTCTCTTTTATTCCATTTTACAAGGAGGATACTACTCTGGAGTAATCTAGATGGAGAGTATTCATCCATGAAAAGGTATTGAGGTATCTGCCTTCAGATCAGTCACTGACCTTGCAAAGAAGTAATTGTCAACAACCAAAGTGATGAAACTGAGGCAATGCTGGAGTTTTAGCATCAGTAACTATGAAACAATACAGCTTGATCCCTGCTCTGTCTTTTCAGTTTGACCTTTTTGATACTAGTTTTAAATCCTTTCCATTCCCTCCTACTCAAAACAAAAGGTCAAGGAATTTCTCCTCTGGAAGCCCAGCATTATCTGTTAAAAATACAGACTTCAAGTATCAACAGCTAAAAATCTAAAATAATAGCTACTGAGGTACAGCCAATCAACCACACTACAAACTCTGCATCTGAAAATTTATACTACTAATTTCTAGAAGTTTATCACACACAGGAAGAGACAGCAATCCACAGACTACAGAAATTGACAAAATTTATTTATTTATTCCCTGCTTTTATTGATTTTTCAAAGAAACTCACCACAAATACCATCCAAGTTGGAATATACTAGTATGCTACCACTGTTAAAAAAAAAAGGCATGAAAAAAAATGTATAATTGAAGGCTATTAAATTCTGATACTTCTACATGTTCACTTAAGAGTCCTTATTATTCTAGGACAGTGGATATTCAGTGATAGCTAATTTGCCAGCTCTTGAAGACAAACAAGGACTGCTCAGTGTGTCTGCCTTCTCTTTAAAAGCCAATCAGCAATAGATAGATGGTGTCATTCATTGTCATGCAGGAATGATGCAGGAAGTAGTCTCTTTACTTAGTTGGGCTTCTGGGTTTTCATGATTTTAGGCTACTGGATGGTTGAGGAGTTTTGGGAAAAAGAAACTTTGAAAGGTGAAAGTTCAGTTTATTAGAACAGGCTATGTTTAAATTTTATGCTCTAACAGATTATCACCATAGTTTCATGCCTTAATGTCTAACAGCAACAACATTCTTTTTTTCCCCATAAAAGGGACTATTATGAATGCATTATAATCAAAAATCAAATCTTTATACCACCTATGTTATATTCAGCTGTTATATTAAGAGGTATCATCTGGGTTAAATACATAACACCATGTTAGAATATGCCTAAAATAAGAGGTTTTAATCAACTATGCTGTGGCTTAAACACCACTTTTCAGACAAAACTCTGCATAATTTCTGAAATTTTTAATATATCTTAAAAATATACCAACTAAAATAAATTATTGTTATATATTTCTTTATATCAAAGAAGAATCTTCAAATTTACAAAAAAGCCAGTCTAGAGGTAAATACCTGTCATATTCCACTAGTGAAGAATTGAAAGTAACTGACATTATTTCCAAATAGTTAACTTCTTTCAACATACCATTTATTGCCTGCTCTTTATTTATTGTTTAGCTCACAGAAAGAAGAAAGAACATTTTGTTTCACAAGAATGTCTCTCGACAGAGTGGACAGGTGGATTTGTTGCTGGATGAGAACCATTTGTACTGAAAAAGAGAAATACAGCTGTTTAATATTTGAAGGCAAGCTGAGTATCAGAAACACTAGTACATCATCAATAATAACCATTATTGCCAGGGATCTGTGTTGTTAAGCTGCACCAGGGGAGGTTTAGACTGGAAAACAGGAAGAAGTTCTTCACAGAAGGAGTGATTGGGCACTGGATGGGGCTGCCCAGGGAGTCACTGTCCCTGGAAATGTTTAAGAAAAGACTGGATGTGGCACTCAGTGTCATGGCCCAGCTGACAAGGTGGTGTTAGGTCATAGGTTGGACTCAACGATCTCAAAGGTCTTTTCTAACCTAGTTAGTTCTGTGATTGTGTGAATGAAACTATCAAAACGTTAACTATACTTCTAAAAAAACCAACAAGAAAGAGTAAAAGAAACCCTTTTCACTCATGCATGTATGCACATGTATATGTACATATATATTTGTACATACACATATTAGAGACACACTGTGTAGCAGCTCCTCTCTCATTACCTACCTTTACATCTTAGTACAAAATCCACAGAAATAAGTTATGAGTTCAGGTAATCCCAGATACTCCAACAACAAAGTGGAAAATTGTTGGTAATACAGTAGAAGTTTCTGATTTAAACTATATGGATAGTCAGGCTGGATGGGGCTTGGAGCAACCTGGTCTAGTGGAAGGTGTCCCTGCCCATAGCAGGGGGTTGGAACAGGTGAGCTTTAAGGTCCCTTCCAGCCCAAACTGCTCTATGATTCTATATTTTGCCTATTCAAAAGGATTTACTCCAGGTACTTACCAAGCAAGCTGAATGAAACTTCTTCTTGCATGTTCTGCAGGCTTTTTTGGGAAGAGAATAGTTTGAACCATGAATGACTGAAAAACAGATCATGCAATCTTCAACGCCTTCAAAACGTTTATCCACATTATTTTTCCACAAAGATAAGCCTTCCATAATACTTCCATTCTAACAGAGGGAAAAGAGCTGTTAAAACTGTAGAATTCTTTTGGACTATTCCTGTTGCAGTCATAAAAACACAGAGGAAACAAAGCCTGAAAGATTTATAATCTGAAATTACATGCAATACATGCAGTGCATAATTTCTAATACTCTGATCTACAGAAACGTGAGTATTCATGAGAGCAGGAAGAGTGTATTTAGGAGCACTTAAAAAGGGATTTTGACATTTTCAATTACTGCTTTGTTTTGCTCTAACCACAGATGATGCAATTTCAGCAACCATCAGTCTTTTAGAGAATTCCATGGATGGGGTTTTTGGTTTTGATTTCTGTTGTTGTTTGTTTGTTTGTGCTCTTTTTTTCAAATTATAGTTTAAATGGTACTGCCACACAGGACAAACCCTGGCCCACATCTTAAGAGATCTAAATGTTCAGCTTGGGGTCTGGATTTAACAGGACCTAGTAGGTTGATCATTTTACCTCTGTTTCTGTATCTGGAGAAAAGCAGATGGTAAGAGTGAACTAATTCTATGAAGGCCTTTGCAATCTACTGATGAGATCTGTTACACAGCTCTATGCAATACTGCATTATTACGAATATTTTTCTGCTATAAGGACTTTTAAAGTTTTCAAAACTAGGAGCTATATTTAAATTCACCTGATGTGTAAGATATGTGCTTAACTGTAGCATCCAATTGCGCCACTGCTGTACAGCCACACCAACCCTCTTTCCACTCTCAACTGTTATGGATCCCAGTGGATAATTTGATGGAAGCTGTATTATTAGTTCAATAAAGATATCATCAACAGAATAGGTTGCAATGACTTCTCGTGCTGCAGACCGAGCTTTTACCTTTGAAAAAAAATACATGTATTAAAAAATGCCACAGAGAGATATTCAGCACCTCAAGTCTTTGTGTGTATA
>VZTR01004409.1:20461-99472 GCA_013400775.1 Chaetops frenatus
TTAAAAAAAAAAAAAAAAAAGAGGCAGTTGCTCTCCTGCTGCCAAAGAACAGTGTGTAATGTGGAAAATGAGCCATAATGTACTCTTCTGGTAACATTACTGGACATACCATTTCACATGCAAATTGGCTCAAGTGCTGTCAGTTATTTTTCTCCAGATAGTACCAGGTCTTTCTACATCTCTTTCTTCAGCCAATACAGGCATCTCTGCCTGTGGGCTTACATCCACCTGAGGAGATAATGCCAGCTCTGCATGGGGACACACTGGCTTGGAGAACTAATGTTCCTCCAATTGCACATTTTTCCTTTCCTGTTCTGGATGGAAAGTGCTGAGCTGGCAAATGAGATTAAACCATGTGCTGTTTAAACCTCTAGCCAGAGTACTTTCTTCAGCATGTGCTCTCTGTTTCACAGTTGGAAGCAGACAAAAAGGAGAGCAACAAGTACGGGCTGTTGGAAAAGAGAAATGTGTGTATTTCTTTTGGCAAGGAAGGCACTCCACAGTGAGTGAGAAAGGAACATCAGCACTCATGACAGTGGAACTTGATGAAGAGAGAGGAGCACAGGTGAGCTTGCTAGGTGGCAGACCTCGTAAGATTTGCCTGTCTGGGTAGCCACTGATGGTAAACAGGAATTGTCTTTTTTGCCTCCGCCCTTTCTGTAAACGTGTTAGTGCCATGACAAGTAGTCAGACCTCAAAATTACTTTTAACATTATTCCAGCTGCCAGAGACATGTAAGCTCCTTAATGGATTGTCATTTCCAAATCCTGCTTCTAAGGATATTTCTGAAAAAGGCTGAAGGAGAAGATCTTTTCTCCCTTCTCTGCAAGAATAGGTGAAGCACAGTTACACAGATTCATGCCTTCCATTCAAGTACATATTAAGAGAGCAGGACTGTCTTCCTGGTGCTGAGGAGAAGCCCTTTCTGCAGGCCAAGGCAAAAAAATACATTTGAAATTTTCAATTTGCTTACTCTGTAATTACATATCAATTGCATTGTTTGCAGAGATTCTAGCAAATGCAGATGCAGCTAGTTGGAAGCAGAGAGGACAGGCTAGTTGGCTTTGTCTTTAGGCAGACTTGGGCTTTGCTGTGGCTTCATTGTTACCAGCATACAGGATGGGTGGTTTAAAAGTTAGTTTCAGTACCTTGATCCTGCTTTAATTAGTTTTTTAACAGCAACGTAGAAATGACTAGAAAGACAGGAGTTCATAGAGGAGAAATATAAGGGCCCTTGATCAAGAGTGTGAGAGTCTCTGCAACACAGCTGATTTATGAATTGCCCATATCAGTTTCATACTCTAAATGCAATGTTCAGTGAGCAAAGAACATGGATGTTATCATAGAAACCAGTTTTACAGCCAATTTTGAACCTACTTCAGTTCCTATGTTATCTCCATAATGGTTTCAGTGAACATCAGTCAAGGTGGACAGGTTCTGTAAAAATTAATAAAATTCAAAAAATG
Source organism: Chaetops frenatus (assembly GCA_013400775.1). NCBI lineage: Eukaryota > Metazoa > Chordata > Aves > Passeriformes > Picathartidae > Chaetops > Chaetops frenatus. The sequence continues at coordinate 21,928 of VZTR01004409.1, forward strand.
GTTAGTTTAAACCAATTTACATTAAAGTTCATTTGGTATTCCATTATCCTGTGAAACTCAATTGTTGGATTCCAGCTAGAGGTTTCTTTTAAAATGCAGGCCACATATGGAACCCATTGCATGCTGATATATGGTAATTTAAACACTAGTCAGCAGTTGTAAAGTAGAAGGAAAGCCATCTTCATGGGTGGCCATAACTGTATAATTTTTAATAATCCATAGAGACCGATTTTCCTGAGTCTGTATACTTGCTTTATTTTTTTAATGAAGAGTGGTGCTTTCAATTTCCAGGTACAAGTGCTTCAAGGAAAAGAACCACCGTGCTTCTTGCAGTGTTTCCAAGGAGGGATGATTGTGCATGCTGGAAGAAGGGAAGAGGAAGAAGAAAATGCACAAAGTAAATTATTGTTAGTTAAGAGTTCCTGCCCCAAAATCCTTTTTTAGGTGTTGTTGAGGGCTTTGTATTCAGTCTCAACTACCATACTCTGTAGAAAGGAAAAATGAATGCCATGAAACTCTTGAGACAGCTTTGCAATGCTTTGTTTCAAGGTAGCCTTTTTCTTCTTTGAACATAGAATGGATTTTGTCACCATAGAGCATGCTGACTTGATTGTATTGATGCACATACAAATTAATTTAGTTTGGTTTTACTTAAGCCAAGTGCCCATTTGCTTTAAAGCATGTTCTTTTCTATGCAGTCTGGGGAAGAAAAGGGTTTTTATGAGCAGTTCTTCTGCTCCAAAGAAAGCTCTAAGCTTTCATTACCCAATAATTGCTTTTTGTAACATATTCCTTGAAACGTGGTAGTTGAGGTAGGAGAATTTCAATGGAAGTGTAGCTTGGAGATGTTCCAGTTTTCACTTAACCATGACCTTCTGTTCCTAAGGTGCAGAGGGGAAGAGGATCTGAATATGAGGAATACTGTGTTTGTTTCCCTTCTTCACCATATGAAACAGCAGAACTTGACTCTTCTGCTCTGTTAAGCTCTCAATACTTGTACTCTTGTAGCAAGGTTTCAGAAGGCATCTTTTCTGCACAGGGTTTCTGAAGTACTGTTAGCCAAACCTGGTGCTTAGCTAGTTTATTCTTTGGCAACTTAGGCATGCAGTAGGTAAAATTCATCCAGTATGAGAACAGCTGTTCCAAAGAAGAGGTTTTGAATTTTCAATCCCATATGATTTTATAATAGTGCTGCACTGTTCCTGTCTGCTCCAGGTGATTGGAGGCTTTATTGCGTGCGAGGAGAAGTTCCCAGTGAAGGAAACTTACTTGAAGTAGCGTGTCACTGCAGCAGCCTGCGTTCCAGGACATCCATGATTGTCCTCAATATCAACAAAGCTCTCATCTACCTGTGGCATGGCTGCAAAGCACAGTCTCACACCAAGGATGTAGGAAGAACAGCAGCCAATAAAATAAAAGAACAGTGAGTGTTTGACCTATATTTTGGAGATGATTATATAGACTACAAATTTACTTTAAATAGTCTTACTCAAAGAAAATTTGAAATAAATAAAGCTGTCCTCTGAGTGCAAATGCAGCATGTGCATGCTTGGTCAGGAGGAGGAGTGAAGGTTGGTTGGTTTGGTAGAGTGGAGAAAACTAATATTTCTGTAATTGCTTTCACTCAAGGTCAAATGCACTTATTAATAGACTCATAGAATGGTTTGAATTGGAAGGGACCTTAAAGATCATCTAACTGCAATCCCCCTGCCATGGGCAGGGATACCTTCCACTAGACCAGGTTGCTCAAAGTCCAATCCAACCTTGCCTTGAACACTTTCAGGGATGGGGCATCCACATTCTTCCTACTTTACTTATAACAGCTTAAAAAAAGCAATTTTCCATTTGGAGTGAGATGCTAAACATCTGAATAGCAAATTAAATTGCATTTGATAGGAGGATTAGAGTCCAGCCTTGTGAATAAGGAAGAGGAAATCAATTTGGGTAAGCATGCAAGGACAGCAACAGTTGCAAAAGCAGGCAGTGAGAATCCCTACTGAGAACTCATGTGAGCATCTCCTTCACTTTGGGAAGTGTGGGATCCAAATGGGATCCAAATGCCATGAGAATAGCTGTTGAAATTCCCTGTCTCATTTTTTGATAAATTTTCACAGTGCCTGTGTTGACACAAAGTGTGCAACAAGCCTGTAGGGTACTTTTGGGTTCCACTAATGCGAGTGGCCAGCAGGTTTGTGTAAGCTGTGTTTGGGGCAGGAACACTGAGTTGACTCTGTCTTTGTGTTTTGTAGGTGTCCGCTGGAGGCAGGGCTGCACAGCAGCAGCAAGGTGACGATTCATGAATGTGATGAAGGGTCAGAGCCCTTGGGATTCTGGGACGCATTGGGGAGGAGAGATCGGAAGGCCTACGATTGCATGTTGCAAGGTAGACCAGCCTTCCTGGATTTTGCACTCATGTTTTACTCTGCTGGTCTACGGTGTTGTCAGATTTAATGTGAAGTTTTTTAAGAACTTTTCGGTTGTTGAGTTGATCCCTTCAGAGAAATGCTTCCAGAAATCTTACTGAATTAAGTAATACTGTTCTAGAAGGAAAGTGCTGGAAAACCAAGTGTTTCATTTTGTTCTCCTCTGTTTTTGCTGCCCCTCTGTATTCAGGCAGCACAGAGCAATAGTTAACACTGTTACCAATATATTTTGCTTCTCTTCTGAGGGGATTGAAGAGGCACTCTGCACACACTCTTGTCCAGCCTCTGGTTTGAAACTGCCAACAAAGGTAGCAGGGGAATTGATTTACCAAGTGGAAAATTTGTCAGCTAACTCTGAGATGGCCTTGCTTCACTTAAGCTGCAAAACAGCCAGTTATGAAATGGCTGATAGTAACTAACCAGGATCAGATTCAGACTGATGGCAGCCAGCCACTCAGCTCAACTTCTTTACAGCTGTTGCTAGTCCCTCAAGACATCTGGTTGTCTTTCCTGATTTTTCAAAACCCAGAAGTGTATTGTTAGTTTTTACAATTAACTCTGACATTTTTTGTTGTGACTCTTCTTAATTTTTGTTCTTTAAAGATCCTGGAAAGTTTAACTTCACACCCCGCCTGTTCAGCCTCAGTAGTTCATCAGGAGAATTCTCAGCCACCGAGTACGTTTACCCTTCAAGAGACCCTGCTGTCGTCAATTCCATGCCGTTCTTGCAAGAGGATCTTTACACTGCCCCACAGCCAGGTATGTGCTTTAAAGTATTTAAGTAACAAGAAAACAGATTACTGTATCCTGCATTGGGTAGTGTTTCAGTAATTGCAAGCACTTTTAACGTGATTCATCACAAGAAAATGTATGCATGTGATGCTTATACAGTATTAAGCAATAACAGTAATTTTTCCATTATAAAGATGCTGAGAAATAATTAGTATATATGAAATAATTAGATAATAATAATTTTGAAATATTAGAAATAATGAGTATATATGTATCCCAGAAGCTTGCTGTAAAAATACATTGTTTATATCAGCGACTCAAAGTCCAGCTGAAGTTTAGGTGGATGATTAAGAAAAGGGATTGGTAAGATGTGAAATGATCCTGTTGTGATGCTGACAAGCATGTAAGATAGGGGTTGTTCAGGGGATTACAAGAACTAGTAAGTGGCTGATGATGGATTTGTTATTTTCTGACTGTGTAGCACTCTTCCTTGTTGACAACCACCACGAAGTGTACCTGTGGCAAGGCTGGTGGCCTGTGGAGAACAAAATCACTGGATCAGCTCGGATCAGGTGGGCTGCAGACAGGAAATGCGCCATGGAGACAGTGCTCCGGTACTGCAAAGGTAACAGACTGCTGTGCCCGACTGCTCTGGGTGTGTCACACCTGTGCATGCCTTCTGTCCTGAGCTGAAAGCTGCTCACCCAGTGTCATCAATAAACACCAGTTTACATGAAGACACATTCTCCACTCTTTCTTAGTAAACCATCAGTCTAGTAGCGGTGTTGTTTGCAAATTGCCAAGATACTCAAATCTCAATGGAAAGGCTTTATTTATTGTGTTACATCTCAGAATCACAAGTTAACAGTTTAAACATTCTCACCTGAGCCTCCAAACTTAAGCTTAGTTGGTTGTTGGGAGGACACTTCTGCTGAGCATACCAGAAGGTTTCACTTACCTGAATTTGGCTAATTTCAGACCATCACACTCTGCTTACTCTATTCTAAGTCTGCTTTTCTAAGATAAGAAAGGCATTGGGTTAGAAGTAGCTGTTGGGAATTTTCATCATATGTATTTTAATCTTTGCAGTCAGATACAATAAAAGGCAGGTGTAAGAATACTGAAAAACATGTTAAAAGGTCCCATACTAATTTTTAAAAATCCTGAAAAATTTATTCTTTCTGCCTTAAACTGCTTCAGCTTTTCAGGAAAAAATTAAATACCCTTAGGAAGTAGTTTTGGATAGCGGGTGAGACTGGAAAATATTGTACCATTTGTAATTTCTCCCTCTTTTTTTGTATTTTGTCTGTTTTTAGGAAAAAATGTAAAGAAGCCCCCAAAATCCTATCTAATTCATGCTGGCCTAGAGCCTCTGACGTTCACTAATATGTTCCCAAGTTGGGAGCACAGGGAAGACATCGCAGAGATCACAGAAATGGTAAATCTTTCCATTGCATAGTCTGTTCCTATTGCTAGTGACTGTGTCTTGTGTTGTCAGTAACAGTGGCTGTTTGCACTGTCAAGCCCTAAGACCCAGAGGATAAGCTTAGAAAGCACAGTTCAGGAGTCTGCACAGTAAAAAAACCCAATACCACAGTTAAATTCTGACTGGGAATGTGTATATCAGAAGCATTCCTGTCTGATTTTTCATGTTACTTCTCATATTCTTTTTTTGTTAAAAACAGGAGGAAAGAGTTATCTGAATCATCTCTTAGGTGCCACAGTTTGAGCTTAACAGAATACCTGTTTCAGTCATGCAGCAATGTGCAGTTCTGGTCTGTTCCCCAGATTCAAAGTGCAGGGGAGCAAAACACTTCTCGAAGGATCCAAGGGCTCTGTTACTGACTTCCTTACCTGGGATGCAGAGTCACAGCCAAATTACCTGACTCTGCCTGGAAAGCTTTCAGTCAAGGGGCATCTCAACACAAATGATGTTTTCTGTTTTGTAAGTCTTCTGCAGCCATCCTTAGTAGAAAATTCTGGCTTCGTGACTAAACAAAGATTTCAGCCTTAAACTGAGATTGTGGTAGTACAGGATGTCCCACTGCTAAGTGCAGACCTGTTTTCAGCTGTGAAATTGTTGTAGTGCAGGGCTGTTGGCCTGTGTGCACACCTGGACATACAGCTTCGTGCTCAGGCAGGGCAGGTTATCCCATGCCATCTGCAGATGTCCATGGGCACAGTTGATGCTTTCAGCATTGTGATCCTGTTCTCTGAATTCTCCTTCCAGGATGCCGAGGTTTCTAATCAGATAATACTTGTAGAGGATGTGCTGGCCAAGCTGTGTAAAACTGTGTATCCATTAGCAGATCTCTTAGCTAGGCCTCTGCCTGAGGGAGTTGATCCACTGAAGCTTGAAATTTACCTTTCAGATGAGGACTTTGAGGTAAGGAGAGAAGAGGTGCACTGTTGCTCTGTGCATCTGTGTCTAACCATGTGGGAAAGTCATTTGCTGGTTGTGCTACTTATCATTTGTTTTTGCTAACAGCACATCCTCTCATTTTAAATGCAGGTTGCATTAGAAATGACAAGAGAGGAGTACAGTGCGCTGCCATCTTGGAAGCAGGTTAACCTGAAGAAAGCAAAAGGACTTTTCTAAGCTGTGTTTATGGAAGTGAACATTAAAGGGATGTCCACTCTCACTTTCTATGTCCTTTAGAAGAATTGTACCCTACATTTACAGAACAAATAAAAATAGTCTGAAGTTATTAGTGACTACCTATCTGGAGGTATGTAATATTAAAAAAGGCCAAGAGAACTCTTTGAAAATGGAATTCAATTTTGACTCTTAAAGGTAATGTGTTTAAGCTCCGTTCTCCTATGCACTTAAACAGTAGTTTCTTGAGCTACTGCTGCAGATGTCCTTTGGCTATATACAATACTTGCCATTTTTGTTTTTAAAGAAGTTCTCTTTGTAAAGTGTTATTTTGTTAGTTTGTGGATTACAAAGAATTTATATTTATATAAACACATAGAACAAGTATGTATTTAACAATGCAATATATATTCACTTTCAAGACTTCCATGTCAAAACTACAGGAAAGTAGCTGGATGGCAGTTGCTCGTACCGAATTAGCTATACCACCAATATGTATCTCCTTTGCATTCTGAAAAGTTTCTCTCTGCAGTAGTTAATGAATGGTTCTCAGTGCTGTTTCAGGTGCTAAACTGAACAAAGCATTTGTATTTATAGCATGGATTTCTCGAGAAACTATGCGACTCAACCTTTATACTTTATTATCCAAAAATGTATAGTGCCTTGTTTTTTGTGTACAGTTTATATACAAAAAAAAAAAAGATTGGTCTGCATTTTGATGATGGCTTAGAATGGTCTCCTATGTTACTTTTATAATAGTAGAAATAAAAACATCTCAGTTTCTAATACTTGTTGTAAACATTAAACATGTCCTTTGTGATATAAGAACCAAAAGTAAAAGCTTCTGAATAAACTCTTAGCAATGCTCAGACTTGTCATTAATTTGTACTGTAATCTGTACTAGTATTGGAACCTTCCATAACATAGTATTTTCTCAAAATATTTTAACCTTAGATGTCTGTGGGTATTGTACAGTTATAATCTGAGAAGCAGATAATCAATGAAAATAATCAATGTATGAGATAAAATTAAGTTGGGCAAAACTGTAATGCTGAATGTTGGAACATGTCCACAACTCCTGTATTCTTTGGGTTTCCCTGTTTTATATACTAAACCAAAATTATTATGCTGGTTTTCAAAATTTGAAAAAATCTTTTAAACCTTTGTGCAATTGGGAGTAAAATTTGAACTGAAAATGAGCATTGTGTCCATTCTTTCAATAAGCACTGAAGACAAATTTGTTTTTACTCAGTTTATTAGGACATTGAATAGACTCTTTGAGTAAATATTTGCTATGGTTTGAAGTGTTTTTCAGGCATTTGGCATTTCTGTAATAAGCTGTGTGGTTCTACTCTGATAGCCTAGTGGGTTTCACATTTTCATTCCTGACTGCATAGCTTTCCTTCTGCCCTGCAACCATTCAGAGCTGCTATTGCTGCTCTTGTCATTCTCCTAGGCCAAGGGACTTGAAGTGGGATTTTTGAATGTGTGAGGTGTGGATTTCTGCAATATCTATGGTAAGTATAGATCCATAGTTAAAGTGAATCTTGTTTTAACAGATGGGTTGGTAAGTTGTAATCAATCCTTTAAGTAAATGAAACAAAAACTTAGAAATATGCAAGTACTATTCACTTAACATGAGATATTACAGGTGAATTTTCACCATTGGAGTATTTCCTTTCATGTACTGGTTTCTGTCAAGAACTGAAATGAAATAACCCATTTCATGAAGAAAATGTTAGGAACAGTATTCAGAGCCAGAATGCTTCTTACATAGACGCCAGCAAAAAGCTGTTTAGATGCCAGCTCCTCAGAGGTCCTCAGCTGCCTTCTGCATGGGATACACTATTAGTTTGAAAATTCAGGGCTTTATAGCGACAAGTTTATTTTTCAAGCACTGAGAGGTTTCCAAAGTTGCCGCTGTATTCATCTAAGTATTTTTGCACCCATATATTTTCTTCTCTCACCCTCTCTGGTGATAAAATCAAGCAGGAATTAGGTTTTGATTATTCATGTTCAGTCTGTACCATGAGGGTAGCAGGTTCCTCTGTTTTGATTTTTCACTCCAACAGAGAGCTGATTTGCATAGCATGATTGACCTTGTTTTTCCCTCTGGCATGGTAGTATCATTTGCTTTTGTGTCTTGAAAACATTGTCAGTCCTTCAAGTGCTGCTGAAGGGCAACATTCACCCACCTCTAAAGCCTTTAGAATCTCAGCTGAAAGACAAGAAGAGCCAGCAAGGGGGATGCAGCAGGCAGTGAAACAATCCACTGTTGTCAGATCTGAGTTCCTGTAAATTTTACACTATTTCCTATCTAATGGCTCACTTCCATGAACCAGGACACACAACCCAACTTTCTACTTGGGTGCTTTGCTCATAACACTGCCTAAGAAAGCTTTAAGGTTTTGCAGAAAATACTTAATTATCCATTGTATACTTGTTACTTATCAAAATTCTTTCCTGAAATGTGAGGCTGACAACAGAAAGCAAGTCAGTGTAAGGCCTTAGATAGACCTCTAGATTATGCTTTAATTTTCTGCTACTTTCCCTCTCCACTATTGGGATGCCATTTATGGTTGGGAATTACAAAGAGCCATTAAAATATTCTTGAACTGGTTTTAGAGCCCTGCATAGGAAATAGAGCTGAAACATGTCTTGTTTCAGGGGAACACGGGAGAGGGAGAGGGTTAGTTTGGTTGCTTGCCTGCATTCCTGGTGTTCTCTGCTTGTTTCAAATAGACACCCAAGAACTCCATGTTTAGGTAAAGTTTCTGGTGTAGGGAGTCTGCACATGGAAAAGGTAGTACCTTGAACATGGTATTCTGTGTTTTCTGTCAATCTCATCACTTTTAGGCATTGAGCCATGATTATTATCTCCTATGGTTTTAAACTGTTCCATCCTGACTCTTAAAAGTACTGTTCTTTGATTACACAATTATTCCTGCCCACATAAGGATTTGTTAGCAGTGAAATGGGCTGGAAACATGAATAAATTAGTATGGCAAAACAGCAAATAAAACATTATGTCTCAAAAATCTGCTACCTGTATGCTTCAGCTAGAAGAGGAGAGGAAATGGGAGGTAGGTAAAAGGAGAAAAACCAAAACTTATCTTTAATCATTTGGGAGAACTTTCTTCTGTCCGCCATTGTCCCACCAGTCTCCCTAACAGGTACTTAGCTGAGGAGGACTTGTGGACCAATGTGCAGAACAGGCGAAAGCTGATTCTGAGCTTCCCTGAAAGCCTGTGGTGCTTTCCTGGAAAGGGGCAGTGGCAGGTTGCTGTGTTGGGTCCCAGTGTTTGCTCAGCCCTGCTGGGATAGAGGTTTTGGCTGGTGGGACAGGCTCCCCACAGGAGTCAACCCTGCTTGGCTGCACTATGGGGAAGAACAGATTGACCAGTCTCTGCTTCTAACTCCCAGTCAATGTTTCCATTTTGGATCAAGTAGTAGACGAGGAGAAATAGCTCAACAATATTCTCCAAAGTGCCTGCTTTCCACTGAGGCCCCAGTTCACCTGATGCACTCTTCCAGTGTGATGCTGGTCACTAACAGCTGATGCTGCAGAGAATTCCCTTTTGGGCACAGGGTAAAGATGGTGCTCAGGCAGTCAGTACTGGCTCTGGGGACAGTTTTCTTCTCACAGGGCAGCAGCATGGGGTTGACCACACAAGCCTGAGATGCTGCCCCAGGTAGATGAACACTTTTAACTCTCCTCCTTAGATTGGATTGGTGAATTGATGGGGATGAAGAGATTTGGGGGGCAGTGCTTGAAATGCCAGGTTTGTTTTCCCTCCTTTGCTCACATATGTGTATACCCTGTAAGATTAATGCTGATTTGTGTTGTTTTCATGCAATTTTGGTGGAGTAAGAGGAGCACCTGGAAGAACAGCTAATCTGCGAGTAACAGCTAATTGTAACTCCTGCTGCTGTTGAGGTGAGGTAGCTGAAACTTCCCAAAGAACAGCCTAGAGAGTCAGTGCAGTTTCCTCATTCATACGGCTCTGTGGTTAAGTTTTGTTAAAACCTGTGGCTGTGGGATGGTGCTGTCACAGCGTTAGTTTTCCTCTACCTTAATTCAACTATACTGGCCCTATTATAATAATAATAAAGTATTTTAATAGTATTTTTTCCTTCACATTAAGCTATGTGTGTGTTGTACTGGCTTCTTGCTTTTTTTCTGGGCACTGACTTCTGAACTTGGAGGTGAACAAGTGCAAAACCTGTCCATGGACAAAGGCACAGCCCAAATAACTGAGTGGTAAGTAGAAGAAAAGGGATGAAGCCAGTTGTTTTGTGACTCACAGGTGATCTTAAACTCTGTTTGGCAGCCCCAAGGTCGGCTCTGTATCAAGAATGTTTCATGTGGGACGTTCCAGTTTGTGAGACTCGGGGGTAGATGTGGGGAATGTGCAGCCATATGGCAGGATTTCACCAGCCATTCACCTGGCAGCCCTTTCTCATGGGTAGGACAGTCCTCTTCCACGTGTCTCTGTGCTCTGGGGTCACCAAGAGCAGTGTGGGCTGGGAGCCAATCCTGTGGGGACTATTCCATGAGCTGGAAAGCCACTGAAGAAGCAACCCCAACCAGCCCATAATGCTGCATGCTCTAGAGCTGAAGCTAAGTAAATCATCATCTCTCTTTGTGCTGCTCCTAAAGTGCAGCATATTTCAGAGGAATGGTGAGAAGGAGGGAGTACCATACACTGTGCACACCATCATCTTACCTGCAGCTGCAGTATTTTGCCTCTGGGTGCTCCCCATCCTTTATTCCATAGAGAATTGGTGCGGTCTGCCCAAGTGCCCAGGCAGCAGGCACATGAGATCAGCAGCAGGGACTGCATCTTCACGTTTTCATGTCAAATCTTGTGCTCTTCACAAGGATGTAAAACCCAAGGGAAAAAGATGTCCCCATCCTGTTTCTACAGCCACAGTCATAAGGGCAGGCCCATGACACATCCCCATGCAGTCCTGATGCACTGACAGTTGCCCTCTTGGCAACAGAGTGACACTTTTATAAAGCTTTGTAAATCACTCCTGCTCAGTGTAGCTTCTTGGACTAGCAGAAAATGTATTTTCACAGCAAGGACCAGACTCTGGGCAAATTTCTTATATTCTGTTTCTTAAAGAGATTATATTTAAGTAAAAGAAACAGGTTTGTTTTCTGCTGTCTTGTTGCAGTAAGAAAGTGAGGTATGTGAAGAAAACTTTCCTTTATCTATTCAAACAGAAGATAGAGTCAGTTGTAGAGATTCATGGTATAAGGTACTGATTGTGCACCTGAGGTCCTTGGCTCTGCTACACGTGTCTACACACACACACAGTCCAGGCCCGGTGCTGGCAAACCCTTGCAGTTGTGCATTTCCACACTTCTGGCTCTACCAAGCCAGCCAAGCTGGAAGGGGCCTTGAGGGGCTGCCTGCACCACAGCTGCAAATGTTACCTAAACCACCCCAGAGTTCTGTTCTCTCCTCTGCAGGAACCTGCCCATGGAATTGCCAAGTTATTAAACCAAAGAAAAGTCCTAGAGTGCAAGCACTGCTGAAAGAGCAAAGGAAGTCAGGAGAAAGCAATCTGTAGTGACCCCATTTGCTATTTTACTAACTGATACCTGTTCAGCTTCAATTTACACTTCCCTATCTCCCTCTGCAGCCTGTGTTCCAGGCTGTGCTCACTAGCACATTCATTTTCCAGTGGCAATTGCTGAGCCCCTTGTGCCCAGTAGCAGAACACTGATATTCAATTCCTTTAATTTAGAAATGTGCTGTATAAACTGTTAACTGTTTGCACATGTGGCTATTAATTGTCTTTAAGCAGCCAGTAAACATAAAATAACCTCAATACAATCAGTACCCTTGGTCATGGCAACTACCTGTGAGGAAAGGCACCTGCTTCCTACTCCCAAAATTGAATGCTGTATATAATAATGTTGTTGAAGTGGTAACACTTTATTATTAGTGCCTCTTTTTGCTCACTCTATAGTTTATAGAGTGGTCATGACTTATAGACAGAAAAGTAATTGCTTTGGCTTGGTTTATCTACAGGGGCCCAGGCAATATTTTATCATTTCACTTCTAAAGCTGTTTTTGAACTTAAGTCGTTTATGTAAGTCATTTCCAAGTAAAATCTCTGCTAGTTCTAATGCTTTTTCTTTTTTTCTTTTTCCAACTCTGACTGCTACCCTCAAACTGAAGTTTTACAATTTATATATGTGGGTGCTTTTTTAAACAATTATAACTTTCATATTTGAGGAATATGATTGCTGGTAACTTGCTGTACTGTTGTAAGGGGTATATTTCCCCCTACACCCCACTCCACCTCCACCACCACTCCTGTTCTCTCTAAGTGGTTTATTAGTGATCTGGGAAATATGATGCTCTATTTCAGAAAAGATTTTTGAAATTTGGCTGCAAACCAGAAGCAGAACCATACTGCACCACACCAGTTCAATAAATACTAAGAAGGTTGAACATTTCACTAAAGGAAAACTACTAGAAAGATTTTGAGGTTTTGACTTCATCCAGAAGCCTCTGGTTTACTTCACTACTAAAATTTTCAGCAAAACAGACTTAATTTTTGCAATGCTTTTTGTTTTAGATAGAGCTATGCATTCTGCCAAGAAATGGCTGGTGGATGAGCAAAGACTTCCAAGACAGTCTCTGCAGTAACAGATGCAGGACTGAAGGCTGGAAGTGACATGAAGTGTAGAAGATCCAACCAAAATTACACAGGGCAGCAACAGGAATGAATTTTGAGTCTGAGCAACAGAGGGACAAGTTGGAGCCCTTCACAAATGACCTGTGAAGATGAGATCCTCTGGAACCACTGGTCTTGGTACCAGTTAGGACAAATGCCACTGTAGAAGATCTAAGTTTGTCTTTAAAATGTGTGCAAAGACTCCATAAGTTGAGGTTTATTAAGAGCCCTTATTGGTTGGACAAATAAAATACCACCTGCGCCAACACACCTCACTTGTTGATGTTCATACACCATAAGACCAAGTGCTAGAAGAATATGTGGGTTTGTATTTTGAGGATCTTACCATATCGGCCTCATTCCTGATGACACAGAGGAAGCAGTGGCCTGTTAGAGTCTGGTAGCAGCAGATTTGCTTCCATTTTCTATCCCTCGAACGAGATGGTCCTTATCAAACACAACCAAGTGTGGAAGTAGAGCTTCTCAAAGCACATGCGCATGTGACCTCCCTGCTCTGTCGTGGGAGAGATCTCTTGAGGGTTGGCTCATTCTGAAGCCCTTCCCTTTTTTAGCCAAACTCCTCCAGAAGAATTACAAAATCTTCAAAGCAGCATTTCCCAAAGAAGGGACTGAGCCGTGTGTGGGAAAGCAGCCAGAGCCCAGGAAAGGCTGGCAGGGAGGGGATGTATGCTAATGAGGAAAGTGTCCTGGTAGATGGGATAACGATTGAGCCTTCTTAGGAGGGAAGAGACGAGGAAAAACCACTGGGAAAGCGCCAGAACAGAGTGATTAAAAGTCCTTTCATTTTATATAACGAAGTGGCTGAAGACTACCAGCTGTGTTTGAATTTAATGGGAGCTTGTCCTTGTCCCGTGTTCGTGCTGCATCACAAGAGTCCCGGCTGTGCGGATGAGCGGCGGCTGCACCACACGCAGCGCGCACACGGTGCCTCCGGTGCCGCACAGGTAGCGCGGGCAGGCGGGCAGGGCGCTGGGCTGCTGCCCCGTCCCCACCTCTGCTCACTCCGGGCTGCCTGATTGCCGAGACCATCGTCCCTGTCCGGGCTCACGCCCTCCTCTGGCCGAACCTGAGCTGGACCCAGGCTGTTGAGTTGCCGCGGGGCACTTCACCGGGTGCCCCCCATCTGGCCAAGAGTTTACAAGCGCCGGTGCAGGGCTGCGACAGGGACACGCAGGCGCCTCTCGCCGCAGCGCGGGGGGTCCGTGCCGTAGGACTGAGCAGCCGATCGCTCGGGCTGTGCGATGCCGGCCGCCCTTTCCCCTCATGCCGCCGCACGAGCCCTGGAAGCAACTTCTGGGCCGGCGTTAAGCCCCGCGGGCCGCTTCAGCCCGGCCTCGGCTCTCCCCTTCTCCCTCTTCCCTNCCCCGGGCGAGCTTGGTGTAACCAGCCCCGGCCATGGCCACAGGCCCCGGGCGAGCTTGGTGTAACCAGCCCCGGCCATGGCCACAGGCCCCGGGCGAGCTTGGTGTAACCAGCCCCGGCCATGGCCACAGGCCCCGGGCGAGCTTGGTGTAACCAGCCCCGGCCATGGCCACAGGCCCCGGGCGAGCTTGGTGTAACCAGCCCCGGCCATGGCCACAGGCCCCGGGCGAGCTTGGTGTAACCAGCCCCGGCCATGGCCACAGGCCCCGGGCGAGCTTGGTGTAACCAGCCCCGGCCATGGCCACAGGCCCCGGGCGAGCTTGGTGTAACCAGCCCCGGCCATGGTCACGGGCCCCGGGCGAGCTTGGTGTGACCAGCCCCAGTCACAGCTCTGCCCTGCGGCACAAACAGGGGCTGCTGCTGCGTTCCCAAAGGGGCCCTCCTTCCGTACCAGCTCATGGCTGCGTGCACTGGGCTCTGTGCCTGGGTCGGCCTCAGGCCAGCGGGGTGACAGCAGTCCCACAGCCTGACCCTGGCCGCCGTGTGACCCTGGCACTGCACTACGAAAGGGCTGCACAGGTCCCTCACTGAAAGCCTTCAGCAGCCACATTTGCGCCCCCTGACTTCCCACCGGGGTGTTAGACCTGCCCTGACCTAATCTTCTCCCCATGCAGGCACATCCCAGTCTGGAGAGGAGAGCTGTGGTTTGTATGAACCACATTCCTTCATCCCAGAAAGAGCAAAACTGTACTTTGGCCGTGAGAACTGTAGTGGCTCCTTGGGGGCCATGGCACACGGCAGGAAGGAGAGGGAAGAGGACTGAGTCCAGGCTGTCACCATTACTTCAGCAGGGGCAGTTTTGCGGACTAGCATTTTCCCTGACAGCTGGTTATCTGGTAGCTGGTCTAAGCAAGCCAGTGCTGAGGTCCTGTTTCATGTGGCAGCTCTGGAAATGACCTCCTGGCACACCCAGGGTTTTGTGGCATTCCCTACTCTGGAGTATTTGTGGAGAGCATGGCTTCTCTTTCCCTCTCTCTTAGGACCCAGTAGTTTGGGCCAACCAGGCTGTGGCTGTGCACAGAGGCACATCCCAAATGCCAGGTGATAGGGAATTCGTGATGTCTATGTGTCAGTAAGGAAGATCCACATTGCCCTCCTCCAGCTCCACCAACCACAAACCCACACACACTTCTAGTGGTTCTTCCCTACTCCAGCAAAATAGTTGGCACACTGACTAGAGGAGCAGCAGCTTGCAGCTGGCACAGATCAGCCATGACTCACTGGCCTCAGTGGCTTCACTTTGAACTTGCTCACTTGTCGCCTCTTCCTTCCCCCTTTCTCACAGAGCTGCACAAAGAGAGCTGGCAGGGCAGCCCACCACCGCAGCGGCACTGCTCACCTTGCCAAGCAGGGCCCCCCCTTCCTGCCACCCCCCCCAGCTGCTTCGCCCCCATCACCATTGTATTCACTTGCCTTTGAAATTGGCAGGAGACATCAGCTATGCTCAGATGGTGAAAAGAGAGGGAGAAGCACCTGCTCATGTTTGGGGCTTGGGTTTAGAGCTGTGCTTGTGCTGAATACGTACACCCTTATTTGGCTGCTTGGATGCAGGACAGTTGGAGGGGGGGGCTTTTATTCAGCTGCTGAAATATTCAGCGGGATCACAGTGCAGCAGTTTGCAGAGAAACCACCTCTCCCATCCTCACACCACCACCCCTCCCCCCAAAAAACTATTATGTTTTAAGCACTTTATGTGCTGAATATGCAAGTGTTTTTTACCTTACAATGGGAGCACTGTTAGGATGGGCTGAATGGACTAACCAACAGCAGCCTTCTTGCCCCATTACACAGTGACAGTGTTAGTTACCTGCATATATTGTGTCTATTGAAAGAATTTTGGAACCACACAATTTCAACCTGTAGGACATTTGGATACCTAGGAGGAGTCAGGCATTCTCTAATATCAAGCGAGAAGGAAAGGACATTTTTCCAAAGCATGGGAACTAATGGAGTGAGGGTGAACTATTTGGGACAGATGGTTGTTGGCAGTTTCCTTGCTCCCTCCCAAAGCATAGATCCAAATGAGTGACCAAAATGAGCTTGGACTTTCTTCCCTCTCACTTCTGTGACTTTTTCACGGGGAGGGAGGTTGGTCCAGCACATTTGGCCTGAAGCAAGGTAGTGGTTATGAGCCCTGCACAGCCCAAGCCAGGCAGCAGCCCAAGGCTCTCCATGTGCAGTTGGTAACAGCACAAGGTGTAGCCTGGTGTCACAGAGTGCCTGGTGTCAGGTAGCAGTGGGTCTGATGGTAGTACTGATGCATTTGCCTGGCATTGCACCTGAGCTAATAAGCCTTGGGTTTGTTAGCTTGGGCACAGCACTGCACTGACATCAGGGGACCTGCTTTAGTTCCTAGCCCACCAACTGGGATGCCTCTGGGCTGTTTTTCCTGATTTTGGCACTGGGTGAGCACAGACAATTTGAGGTCCAAGAAAGTTACATCATTCAAAGTCCCCCTTCCTTACTCTTTGTAACACTTCTAAGGCTGAAGCCCCAGTAGTTCCTCGGCTTTTGTTCCTACCTCCATCTCAAAAGACGGCCAGGAATGGGCAAGCTAAGGGAGGGCATGGAAGCAGCTATGAATGGCTTTGTCACTGTGCCCACTGCAGTGCCCTGCCTGCCCACTCTTCCTTTTATCCATTTACAGCCATCAGACTTGCAGAGCACCTTGCACCTGAATCCACCTCATGGCTCTAAACAGCAGCTAAGAGAAGGTTAGGGAAATCAATCACCTCTGTTCAGTTCTCTAGGCAGCAGAACTCTGTTTCAGTTGCTGGATTCCAGGACTGGAGTCACCTCACGCAAAAGGCAACAGGCATATCATCAGGTGAATTGTATCCATAAGGTTATTCCCTTACACCACTGACTATATAGGAGCCCATGGCTCCACTAGAGAGAGAGAAGAGAGGAATCCCACTGTTGGAATCCACAGGTGTTTAAGTTTTCTCAGTAACCCAGGGCTCTGCATTGGATGTCTGCCCTAAGCCTTTGCCATTGCAGGAGGAGTCCTCAGATTCCTGCCTAGAGCTGTGCAGGATGTCCCCTACCCTCCCTGAGGGACCTGAAGGCACAGGATTCTCCACTAATGTCCTATGCACAAGAAACACCAGGCCTGTGTTTAGGCTGGTAGAGGCAGCACTATCTTGCCTTTGCCCATTAACACCATTATTACAGCTACGGAGAAATTTGGGGGTGATGTCTGAACTGACAGGCTTCAGAGTCATTACCTTCTAGATCGTCTTCCTGACCATCTGATATCAGTCTGCTGGGACAGGGGGAGATTGGAGGGAACCAGGCTCATGCAGGGGAAGTTGGGCAGGTGACTCCTGTGTCACTTGCTAAGCACTTCAGTGAACAGTGAAGGGTCTGTGGGCCACTCCATGGAGCTGACCCTGCCTGCCTAGTATCAGGCAGCTGGGTACCAGGAACGCTGCATGGATTGAGTCTGACCTAACTAATATTTACTAAATGTTAGTTGCAGAGTCATGTGTGATCTAGTGAAATGTAAGCAGTTTCCTGCTAAAGAGCTCCTTTTCTAAAAGCTGGAATGGTGAAGTTAGAAACACTCACTTTGCACTGGCAGACATGATGTCTCATTCATTGAGTGGGGAAAAAGCCCCAAGGAATTTGAGCAGTGCAATGATAAAAGGCCATGAACAGCTGCTGAAAGCATTCATGAACCAGGAGTAACTTTACATAAAGAACTAAAACAGAAATAAAGCCCGGTTTGATTAAATGGTTGGATTCAGGAAAGCAGGTCACCTCCTGGAAAGCAGCTTATGTATGTGTGAGATGATTCAGGCTATTTCTGAAGAGGGAAAATATGCACCAGCTTCCTGGCTAAAGCACAGGCCACCCCACTCCCAAGTAAGGCCACAGACTTGCAGTGACCTTTGTCATCGCTCCTTCAGACCCTGTGCTCACAGGGAATACTAATGCTCCTCTGCCTGGTCTCTGCCTCCAAAGCTAAAATACACACACACACACACGTGCACGCACACATGCAAAAAGTTCTCAATTTGCTAAGATTCATTTACCTACATGAAAGCAGTTTCAAAGGTGAGATTCAAAGGTGGTGAACCTTTCCACTCTTGGTCAGATCATGCGCAAGACTTCATTCCTTAGGTAGCACAGTGGCCAAAACACCTGACTGAAACTATAAGCACTTGGCATCTGAAAATCAGGGCACATCCATTTTTGTGTCTAATGTCAAATAATTGCTTGGAAATAATACCTGATGACCTCGCCTGAGGACCTAAGGGCACCTTGCAAGTCACTGAAGGAGATAGAAACCTGCCAGCCCCTGTGACTGCATGGGTCAGCCGGCGACTGCTGCTGATCCTGCTCATGTAACCAGATGTGCTGGAAAAAGCAAAGCTATTTGCTAACTCACAGTTTGTCACTATGACTTGTGAGAGGCGAGATCTTGTGGCCTGGGTGGTTTCTTTGCAAAATATCTGGCAGAGAGCCTGGATGCACATCCTGGCTCATATCTGCTTTCACTGTAATTTGGCCCAAGCAGTTAAAAGTAAATGAGGGAGGATGTAGCAATAATATGGGGGAAGCTGGAGAGGTTGGAAATATGTGCAGGAAATAACCAAATTAGACTGTGCCTGGGAAAACCAAAGTTAATATATTTGGGGAAATAGTCTGAAACACTACTGCTCAATAGGACAGAGAAACCTGGAAAGCAGGAACATCAGTTAGCAGCCACTGCTGTGCCATGGGCTGTGGAGGCCAATGGGCCCACAGAACCCAGGACAGAGGTAGTCCCTTGGAGATGCTGCCCCTAGGGCAAGAGCCTAACCCCCTGGTTGTGGTGAGACAGAGAGCCTCCCCCATGAGACCTTGTAAGCGTATGCAAATGTACCCCAGTTTTCCCTCTCTGATTAGTTTGTTGTTTCCCTGCCCCTTTTCCTCCCTATATGGTTATGCCCTAGAATGTTCTCCCTTCCTCATCTCCCCATTAGCCCCTGCTCCCTGGCCACGCCTTCCCTCTCCTCCCATTGGTCCAGTGATCCTGACCCTGCCTTTGTACCGCCCCTAAGCCCTCAGTTCATTGGTCCCTGGTGCTCTCTCCGCCCCCTGTCTTCCTGGTATAAAACCCCTGGACCCTCCCCTAGTCTTCTGTTCTTTGTCCCTGGACCCCTTCACATGTGGCTACAATAAACCCTGTGGAACTCCAAACGAAGGACCCTTCCCGGTCCTTGTCATCCTAAGACAAGGCTATCCTAGGAGCTGTCCGGTGTGGGTGTGTGTGTATGTGTCTCTTTTTGGGAGTGCCTGTGACACCAGAGCAGCTTCCACTGCTGGGGACGCTTCTGGATGGTTGGGGTACCCAACCCTGCCATTGGTCGGCGCCCACCACTGCAACAATGGGCCAGGATAGGCCCGTGTGATTTGGGGCTCCCCACTGAGATATCCCAGTGCAGAGCTGGGTGTGCTGGGGCTGCAGCAGGGCTGCTGCCATTGTTACTGTGCACCCCAGGCCTGGGGTGATACAGACAGGCCGAAGGCTTTCAGAGAGCACCACATCAGAGATGAAAGGTGGGAGGGAACAGCTGGATGAGGAAAGCCTGAAAGAATTCAGCTTAAACAACCTTTCCAAATAGTGACTAAAGAAGAAGGATATGATAACCCTCTGCAAGTATTTGAAGGCTATAAACACCAAGTGTGGCTCATATGGGATAAGATGAGATGTAATGGGATAAATGTATGGACAGGGAAAAATTTTTATGCGAGGACACAGGTACAAAGTAATAGAAGGTAACCACCTCCCAAAGGAGGGGCAGAAGTCTGATTGGTGTACACAAAACTGTTACAGGTAGAAAAAGAAAACAAGGCCATGTGCTGTTGGGGCAGTTCAGCAAAGGAGAAATGGATAAGGTAGGTCCTTTACCTTCAGGTCTTTTGCTGTGAGGCTTGTTGTTCTGTAGAAAAGAAGAACTTACATTCATCACCTTGCTTAAAATCTCTACCAGAAGCAAGCTGAGTACAAAAATAGGGACACGACTCCTTTTCAACAGTGGTGAAGAACATTGCTCTTCATAGTCTGGAACTTTCCTTGCTTGTACAACGAAGGAGGTGTGACATCCTGCTTTGCGTGGGTTTTGTGGAGGATGGCCCAGAGGACATAAAAAGGGATAGTTAACTGCAGTCAGCTATCACCTATGTCACTGGCAGCACACTGGCAGTGGTGAGGTGACTTCATCCCACACTGCATTCTTCGTGGAAATTAGCATGCAACATACTGGGAGTGTTTGTTGGCAAGGTACCTGGTGACCAAGCTATAATTAATTCCTGGGATTGCAGTGAAAATGAAACCAGGGAAGGGTCACTCCTGTTCTACCGTTAATTTTTCTTCACAGTAGAAGCGAGGCACAATTTTTCACCTCATTTATTCAGACAAGAGGCTCTCTCTTGTAGGCATTTTAAAGGAAAAAAATCAGGACTTGGATGCAATCTTATCACCTGCCAATTGCTCTCTCCATTCCAGTCAGTATAAAGCTAGGCAGAAAAGGGCCTTTTTTTCCTACTCTGTCTCTCTCTTCCTCTCCCATTCCTCTAAATCTGTGTAATCTATAGAGGACAGGATATGAAGTGATGCTCAGACCCTGTATTTTGGCTCATTAAAATGTCAGACTTGCCACTGCACACCCAGGATGCTCATTCCAATTGACATCAATTGACAATGAAATCAGTG
Organism: Chaetops frenatus; assembly: GCA_013400775.1. Lineage (NCBI taxonomy): Eukaryota > Metazoa > Chordata > Aves > Passeriformes > Picathartidae > Chaetops > Chaetops frenatus. Next base: position 42,521 of record VZTR01004409.1, read on the forward strand.
GGAGTTGGGGAAGAAGAAAAAGCCCACAACTTTCTTTATGATGAGATTAGTGATCAAAGTAGCTTTAAATTATGTTAAACTCCTCTCATGTCATTAAGCAGAGCTTTTGGGCTGTCCAGCCTAACACAAGCACATGAACATTTCACTAAGTTTTCTTGTGTGACTTGGGAAGAAAACATGTCTGACATTCACCTGTGCTCTGCTGATGAGCTGTGCCAAGGCTTTTGTGCTGCTGGTGATCAGTAAAACATGAGGAAAATGGATTTTGCTGCTGTGTTTCCAGGTTTTATAATACATCACACAAACCATTTAATAAATACACAGTAAAGTGGAAAATAAATTGTTTTGAGTGAAGCCCGAGGTGATCTGAAAGCCAAGCACAACAAAGCTGTCACTTAGCTTCTCTGGGACAAAACCCTTCCTTCTCTTATTTTCAGACTGCAGAATTTACTAAGCAGCTACTACAAACTCAGTTGTCTTTTACCTAGTTGCTTCCAAACCTTATCTAAGGTATTTCTTTTGTGTAAGACTGCTCACAGAAATAATGCACAGCCTGAAAATAAGCTTTGATAAGAGCTAAAATTACAGTTTGGAAAACTGTACTATTGCTGTCTGTCATATTCCTCACATAAAAGGATCTTTGTACTTTCACATTCAGAAAAATACATGCCTTGCCTATAGATGAGACTTTTATACCCCCAAATATTTCTAGTTTAATTCTGGAAATTATTTTAATGAGGACTGTCTCTCTTCTAATATACCAATATAATAGGAGCTCATTAAATATAATCAAAAGGTTTCTTGTGTAATAAATCATTGTAATATTTTATTATGTGTGAAAGAGCTGCTCAGCATTTCTAAGTATCCCATTCATGAAGTACTTTTCCAGGATACTACCAAGGAGCTGTGTTTTCTCCGAAAAAAAGCAAAGTTGTCCTGTTTCTACTTCAGTTCTCATTTTCTGCTGCACCAGACATATCTGAGGTTGGGGCCAGCGTGGGCAGCAGTGCTGCTCCAGTGCAGACATGGACACAGGCTCCTTGGAGAGCTCTCAAATAAGTGCTAAAAGCTCTCAAAAAAGTGCTGCATGTGTGACACAAGGCATTTAATTAGCATGTTAAATACTCATATGTGTATTTCAAAGCAGTGGCAGCTGAGCAGGAAAGCAACCTAACACACAGTTTGAAGGAAACAATCATATTTGCAAATTTTTTTTTCCCTCTAAGCTGACTGTTGTTTTTTGGACAGCAAAGGGAAATCTGTTTTTTTGGAAACAGAATGTACATTGAAGGCCTTTATTAAATTATCTGGCTGAACTGCAATTGCTGAAGGCTATGGTAAGAACTTGCCCAGTTATTTTGAAAAGCACTGTCTTGTTCTGGGCATGGTTTGGGATATACAAGTTTATTGCAGATGCTGAACTCTGCCCCATAGGGTAGGGGCACACAGTCCAGCCTACTTCATTGCAGATTTCTGAGACACTGAAAGGCGGCCAGAACAAGTTATCTTGCTCCACTTGGACCCAAGTGAAATGGATATTTCTCTCTTTGATTCATCAGCATCTCAGCCAGATTAACTTGGAAACTCAACTTGCCAAATTCACACAGTTTGAGAAGGTTCACATTAAATCTATGGGACCTGACTGTGCTTTCCAGAGCTTCTCCTGGCATGATTCCTGTAGCCATCCCTTCCAGTTCCATTGGCTCAAAAGCCTGACAAAATAGATTCTGAGGAAAGTGCCTCCTTAGTTAGAAAAGTTCCATTCCTTTAGCTATCACCTGGTGTGAAGCTGGCCCAGCACACACCCACTCATTTCTTCCTTTTGGGCCACCTTCACTTGCAGGCCAAGCAGCAGTGTCCTGTGCAGGCAGCAGAGGGCAAGCAGGTATCTACCTCACCTGACACTGGCTAGACACAGGCATGGTGCCATTGCAGCCTCTGCTGCCCTGCTAACATCTGTACCTGGAACATAAAGGACTCACACTTAAAAAAAACCACAAGGAAACCAAAAAAATCCAAACAAATCCATCACCCCACTAAGTCCAGTTTTAGAGACACCAGGAGTTGTTTTAAGTGTAACCACGGGTGTAGAAATTGTAAAGAACTCCCTCAGCTCTGCTCCATCAGAGCACCACTGATTGGGGGAGCAGGAGTGCAGCCTTGTGGGTAGGTGCTCCAGAGGCCCAGGGGAAGGGAATTAATGCTCCTTTGGACTTTATGTTCTGCCATGCTCCCTTTCCCAGTATTGCAGAGTGGCAGCCCAAAGCAAAGCTGCTGCCACTGGAGAAGAGGGACCTGTAGTGAATGCACAAGGGGCAAGTTTTGACCAGTAAGAGGGAGGGTTTAGGCTGGACATCAGGATGAAACTTTGTATGATGAGGGTGGAACAGGTTGCCCAGAGACGTTGTAGATACCCTGTCCCTGGGAGCATACAAGGTCAGGTTGGATGAGGCTTTGAGCAACCTGATCTAGTGAAAGATGTCCCTGCCCATGGCAGGAGGGTTGGGCTTCCAACCCAAACTGTGCTGTGATTCTTAGAGCCACTGCCACAGAGTGCCAGTGAGAGAGGAGCTGAGGGGCTGGATACATTGCAGGATTGGGCCAGGCATACAGACAAGAACCTGCAAGGCAGTCTTCATCAGGCATGTTTTGGTCATTGAGTACTGGCCATTTAGACACAATGCACTCTAAAAACATATTAGATATCAAGGTCCTGGAGGCTGGAAGCTGATGAAAATGAGAAGACACCTGGGGAAATCTGAGAGCAGCAAGAAAACAGGAGTCTGGAGACGAAACTGCAAGTTTTAAATCCCTTTCTTCTCTAGAGTTTCACAGTCTGCTGGGTTTGGCCTAAGTTGACATGAAAGATCTGGTGTGTTTCCTGTTACACATGAAAAATGACATACACACCAGTAACATCAATATTATTATAATTTTTTTAATCGGACTTCACACGTAATTTTTACTAAAAATATGTATTTTGAGATTTATAGTTCATCTTAGCCTGGGCTTTCTCATTGAGCATGACCAGAGTTTTGGGAAGAGTGATGAGATACTGCACCTCCAGGCAATGCCCATTGCTGCCCAGAGCTAAGTCGGTAGTGCCAATGGGCCACCTGCATCTTTAATAATGTCAGGCAGCTTCAAAACACTGACATCTGTTTGTGAAATTTAAAGTTTAAGTGATTTCTCAGATATGCAAGTGAACACTCTCTACCTGGAACCTTGCTCGGAAAATATTTGACATTTCTATAGCAGGCATGTACTCACTTAGGAAAAAATTATCCAGAGAAAATAAGGGCTTTGCTGCTCAGCCAATTCTTACACCACAAGTGAGCTCCTCTATCCTCTCTTTTCTCTACATTGTCATGTTTTTATGAGAGAGAGATACACCACCACCATCAGTCTGCTCACAGGCTTTTCCCTCCTGCAGGAACTCTGCTCCTGCAGCAACTCTGCTCCACTACTTATACACTGGCGGGGTTTTTGTTTTGTTTTTTTTGCTTGACAACTCCCTATCAAAACAGTAAAACTGGAGGATTTTTGATTTTTTTAACTGAGGATACTTCTAATTGCTTAATAATGTAACAAACCTTGTAACAAGATTTGAATTTTTGGTCAAAAACCAAAATCAGTGGCAGAAGGTCAGTATTTCTTACATTTTAAGCACGCCTTTTTACAGTGTTTTTACAGTATCTTAAAGGATCTCATCTTTTTTTTAAATAGCTTTGTGGAGATTGGGTCATATAATAACATGAAGACTTGGATAAAATCCAATCCAGATCAGCTGCTATTACAGAAACAAATCAGACAGTGTTAGAGTTTTTTTGTTCTCTTTACTCAAAAGAAGAAACAGGGCTGGAGCTGCGTTGGCTGCCAGTGAGTCACAGGTTAACCCCAACATCTCAAATCTGTGACTGTGTTCGTCTTTCCTCACAAGGCCAAGAAGGGCATGCATATTGCAGTCATGCAGACTCATCCATGCACAGAGAGAGCATGATTGCTGTGCCTGGCTATATAACAAAAAAAGTCAAACTTGCCCCATACATCAGAGCAGGGTGTTTGGTGCTGAGCTGGTTATAAAGCCAGGCTGGAATCAGCACCCTGCTCTCTCAGCAGTTCCAGCATTCAGTAATTTGTCAAATCAGACCCTCATGTTTATCACAGCAGCAGTGCCAGCAACCCCCAGTGCAGGCCTGGGGGGAGCTTCCATCCCTGCTCTCCCTACCATGGCTTCCCTAGCTCCAGCCCTGCTGCAGCCCCCATGCATCAGCACTGGGGAGCAGAGCCTGATACACAGCGTGGTTCAAACACATACTTCTTCCTTATAAAAACATAGAATAAGATATTTGGCTTCTGTTACCAGAAGCTTGGGGTATAATTAATCCACCCTATCTTGCATTTTTAATTATGTCTGCACATAAGTATCCAAGTCTTTCACAACCCCAATAATTTTAAGATGCAGGGAAAATATTACAGCCATTTTCACAGGGAGAGAGGCTGTGGCATAGAGCCTCTGAGTAAGTAGGCCAAACTTCAGAGAAAACCTGGAGCATGACTGAGAACAGAACCCAGATGTACCCAGGCTCATGCTTCATTTTAATACAGCACTAGGATCCCTCTCACTCATGATGCCAGTATAATGGTATTTCCTCTCCTGGAATGGTGTGTTCAACTTTGGCCAGCACCTCTCTCTCTGAGAAGTCAGATATAGAGGGGGAGAAACAGACCAGAGAAGTACACCAAGACAAGTTCCCTTGTGCAGAGGATCTCCATACAAGGCAAGGAAGAAGCACAGGAGCCTATAGAGGACTGTGAAGTGCTCTGTGCCTGGTGGGGCAGCAGGCAGACCAGCAAGCTGGCAGCACAGGGCTGGGCTTCACCCAGCCACAGGATAGGAGGGCTTGGTGAAGGAATCTGGGGTCAGCTTGGGTCTGTTTCTACTTTGTCTCTGTTCTGCAGTGAGCCCTTTAATGCTTAAGGGCTTGCCTACCAGGCTGGGGGGAACTTTGGCAGGGTGTTTTAAAATGCAGGTTTGGCATGTGTCAGCTGCCTTGAGCTGACTTCCCAGGCCAGTCCAAGTGCAAGGCCTGTGAGTGGCTGTTCTAAAGGTGCTCTTAGACCTCTTGCTTACAGGTAGTTTGTGACAGTATCATGGGTATATAGAATCATAGAATTGGTTGGGTTGGAAGGGACCTTAAAAATCATCTAGTTCCAAACCCCCTGCCATGGGCAGGGATGCCACGCACTAGATCAGGTTGCTCAGAGCATCATCCAACCTGGCCTGGAACATTTTCAGGGATGGAAGGATGGGAACTCTTTGGGAACCTGTTCCAGTGCTTCACCACCCTCTGAGTAAAGAATTTCTTACTAACATCTAATCTAAATGTGCCCTCTTTCAGTTTAAGACTGAATTTTGCTTGTCCCTTGTCCTGGCACTATCTGCCCGTGTAAAAAGTCCCTCCCCCTCCTTTTTAGAAACCCTCTTTAGGTACTAGAAGTTGGTATAAGGTCTCCCTGAAGCTTTTCCTTCTTCAGGCTGAAACGTTCCAACTTTCTCAGCCTCCTCTTTATAGGAGAGATTCTTTGTTATGGTTTAAGCCCAGGTGGAAATTAAGCACCGCTCTGCCACTCATTCACCCCATCCCTTCTCTCTGCATCCTCCCCCAGTGGAACAAGGAGGACTGAAGTAAAACTGGTATGTTGAGATAAGAACAGTTCATGAATTGAAGATTAGGTAAAATACAATAATAATGATAGTGATAATAAAAAGGAAACAAACAAGTGATGCACAGTGCAAGTGCTCACTGCCTGCTGACCAATGCCAGAGCCCCTTTCTGAACCCAGACTGACCATGCTTCCAGGTAACTCCCAGCAGTTTATATACTGGGCATGATGCTCTGGGGTGTGGAATACCCCTTAGGTTAGTTCAGGTCACCTGTCACAGCTATGCTCCCTCCCAGTTTCTTTTGCATACCTCCTTACTGGCAGAGCATGAGACAAGGAAGAAAAAAAATGTCCTTGACTTAGGATAAACAGGACTTAGCAAAAACCAAAACACCAGTATGTGATCAGCACCATTCTCATTCTGAATCCAAAACACAGCACTGTAACAGCTACAAAGGAGAAATAAATTCTACCCTGCCTGTAACCAGGACAGTGCTCCAGCCCTCTGATCATCTTTATGGCCCTCCCCTGGACCTGCTCCAGTAGGTCCACATCTTTCTTGTGTTGAGGACCTGGATGCATCCCCAAACCTGGGTGCAGGTTCCATGTGCTCCAGTATATCCAGGTATACAAGGGCAGAGTAGAGGGGGAGAGTCACCTCCCTTGACACTTCTTTTAATGCAACTGAGGTTTGGCTTTCTGGCCTGCAAGTCCACGCTGTGGTCTCATGTCTAGCTTTTCATTCATATGTGTCATGATAAATATGCTGTGAAGTCCCACTTTAGTACTACATACAATGGTCCTGGCGGACATAAGCCCTTAGGCAAGAAGAGCAAAGCTCAGCTTTATCAAACCTGAAGACCCTCACATGCACCGTGGTGGTAGAAATGCAAAGTATTCTTTTTTCAAGCCTTTGTAATTCCAGAATGACCTGTATTAAGTACCCTGGCCCTTACAACAATGGCAAAATGACATTTACTCATAGAAAGAATTTAAAAACTTCAAAGACTTGAAAAATAGACCCCATTTAATGTGTTAGGGAAAAACTACCCGGGAAGACTTGAAAAAATTTAGGAGATCTTTTGACCTTGTCTAATTACTTCACAGAGCTCTTCTAGTTCATGCTTGCAGCCATATGTCCAAATATTAGAGCTGGGAAGATGCACAGTTTTACTGAGGACACTGTTTTTTGACTCCAGGCCTGTGTAAGAAGCACTGAAATGCAAGCATACCATGCAATGTGCTGCAAGGTAGCTGAGCAGAGCTCACATCCCAGGTTTGGAAAATGACTGCCTCTACAGTGCAGGGAAGCCCCTGATGGGCACCCTCACCCCAGCTGGCTGCAGGGCTGCATCCTCTAGGCAGCAGTGAGCCTCTGCAGGAGCAGGCAGCACACAGCCCATGCCATGCCTGATTTATGAGCAGTGTATGTCACACCCTGCTCTTCTTCCTGCCTGCCTTGCCAAGTGTTGTGACCGCTGCCTTCAGCCACACATGAGGAATTAAACGAAGCCATGCCTGATGTCCCAATGGAGGCTGTGGTGTGCTCTGTGCAGAGCTGTCAGACAGACCGTGGTGTGAAGGTGGCATTGTGAAAACTGCCTTTGTCTGGCAGACACAGAGACTGGCACCACTGGAGATGTGCTGTGGCCTTCAACAAGGCAAAGCTGCCCAGAACCATACCCAGCATCCCCAGGTGGCTGCAGACACAGGTGCCAAACCAGATGCTGTCACACCATCAGTATTTTAGCTCACTCAGATATGCCTGACAGTCCTGCCAGGCTCTCAAGCTGTTGGACCATGCTGGACAAAAATTAAGCTCCTCAAGGAGTTTGGCCCCCAAATGAGTGTCTTTTCAATGCATTCTTCCTCCCAGACACAGACCAATGTGAAATGTCATCTCCCAGGTACTTTTCCTAGGCAGCTCTTCGTTGTACCTGTGCCACTGCATGGGGGTGTAATGAATTTGGCAATGGGCACAGTCAGTTGACAGAGAGGATGAGTGCCTTAAGTTCAAGGCTGTCAGGTAGAGATGGCTCAGTCCTCCAGCAGCAGAGTAGCTCTGGGTTGTCAGCACTCGACTCTAATTTTGGAGGTGGGGGACGCCAGGAGAGCCCAGGGATGCATCAGAGCCCAGGGCTGCTTCATGTTTTTGATCCCAAACACCACGAATTACAAAGGCATCCTCTCCTCCACCATATCCAGATTCTTTATTGCCTCTGGTGGCCCAGGTGACCTAGCCTGACATAGTGTCCTTTGACTTATATCTTCATCTCCAGAAGTCCTGCTTTCCATCAGGGCATGCATAGTGGCCTTAGCAATTTTTTCGCTCCTTAAAGCCAAAGGCCGTCTGTGAGAAAGAATATCTTCCCACATCTGCAGGTTTTGTACTCACTTTGAAATCTGAGATATACTTATGGTTCTGCTCCACTGCTTTGTGCACATACTAATGTGAATGTGGAAATTCCATGCAACTTGAGACAGAGATTGCCTTTGGTAACCACATCCATGATCTGCCTTAATCCTGTAGCTTAGTGATCTCCTGGCAGCCTGTATCACCCATTGTTAGTTTGTACAGATCTTTCCTCTACCACTTACAATCTCATCCTCCTATAAACATTTGTCAATTGTGTCTAAAAATCTCTTCTGCCAGGATGCCAAGGAAAAGCTCTGTAAAAACCAGTGTTTGCTGTTTATAACACTAATTGTCTATCAGTTCCCTCAGACCCGGGCCTGCCTGTGCTGTAAACTGCCTGGGCAAGACAACCGCTTGTTCTTTCTTTGGCACAAGGGGATGATGGCCCAGAATGAGTGATGCTCTGTGAGACAATAATAAAAGTGATAAACAAATAATCAGACTAATGCAGGGGGAAGTGCTTGCTAGAATGCTGGTAGGAAAGATCAAGTAATTCCTCTAAACAGCAAGTTATTACAAATATCACCTTCCTTCACCCAAACCAAATCAAGTGACCAGAACTTGCACTGGTTTGACTGAGCATGTTTTCTCTCATCAGAATCTGCTTCCTCACTACCTCTTCAACTTCTGATTCTCTACAGTTTCAGGACCCACAAACATAATTCAATTAGAAATAAAATTTAATTTACAACATCAAAAACAGTCACATTTGGAAACAGTATAATTCCCTGATGCTCAAAAGCACATCATATTATAGTTTATCAACCATCACATTTTTAACTATGTCAGACATTTGTCATAAAATCACCATTAAATGGACATCTAATGGCTTCTAATAAATGTCAAAATGAACTTGCAGATGCGTATTCAAAATATATTAGGAGCCATTAAACAGCAATTAAAAGGAAGTTTCACAAATAATATCTTATATTAGATATCTTGTAGAGTCAGGCAAGGAAGGGACAGTGACATTTGAGGACCTTCTGGAAATGCTCCCTTGTGCCACATATTTCTGCAGTGATGGATTGAATACCTCCCTGGAGAGCATCCCATGCTTCCTGGACATCCCTGCAGGATGAGGCCCTGGGCATATATGATGTGGATGCTGTAATTCACTGCTTTAAGGTGCAGCATGAACAGTATGTAAGGTAATGGCATTATTGCCACTCTCCCTCATGCCCTTCTGCTCTAGAAGCAGAAAGCTGTCCCAGACCCTGGCCAGCATTGCCCTCCAGGGAGCTGGGTAGTGCTGCAGCAGGCAGGGATGTGGGGCAGGAGGGGAGAGCTGCCAGTGTGGGGAGAGAGAAACAGGCTCTGACATTTGCTGGAGTTTGGAGGGGATGGGTAGAGGAAGGTCTCCAGAGGGGTGCAGAAGGTTTTGGGGACAATGAGCAGAGAAGGGGATATGAACAGCCATTCTCTCTCTGGAAATGTGAGGGGAGTGAGAAAGAGGGTTAGAAAACTGGGGAGATGGACAGCTTGAGACCACTTAGTATCAAGGTGTGCATATGCACTAAACCCTGAAGTGTGCACAGTTTTCTACTGACTTCAAGGAGAGGGCTCACACCACTGGCACTCCCTACTCTGCCGTCTCTTTCTCTTGTCCACGTATTAACAAAACTCACCTTGTGTGGCTGGTGCAGTCTGGTACAAGCACATGCTGGGCTCTCTCAGGAGGGCACTGGAGGTCACCTTTGCCTTCTGGCTTGAGGCTTTCCAGAAGGAGCTGTGCACTGAGAGGCACTGATGGTCCATGTTTTTTTCCCCGTGTGTCCATGCTGCTTCTGTTCTGGAGCTGTGCTTTAAAAGGTGCATCCTACAGGCATGTACACATGCATATGTAAATACAATTTATATAAAATATATAGCTCATTACAGGTGTGATGCCCTTAGTTTTTCTTGCAACACAAAGATTACTTTCATTTCTATAGTATCATAGAATCATTTACGTTGAAAAAAATGTGTATGATCACTGAGTTTAACTGTTATTTCAACACTGCCAAGTCCACCACTAAACCATGTCCCTGTGTCTTGAAAATGGCTCACAGACATGTAACATTTAACAGTAAATATTAACATTAATTTAAATGTTAAACATGAACACTAACAACAGCAGTTTTTAACAGGAATTTCGTAGTATTCACTTAGTATTCCTGTGTCAGTCCAGCCACGGCTAAGAAATATTTAAAAAGATGAACTTCATCCCAGCTTGTTCCATTTCAATGCCAGGTTCTCTTTAAAAGAGCAGCTTGCTTTCTCCCTCTTTCTTTTTTTTTTTTTTCTTTCTTTCACATTTGCCCTCACTAACAGGAGGGAGGGAAGGATGGGACTAGATGTGACCATTAATCCTGCTGGGGTTCAGGCCAGTGCAGTGAGAATTAGGTAAGCAGGAGGCTGTGGAGCCCAGTGGGGACAGCACGTTCTGGCTGGGTCAGGAGCACAAGCAACAAACCAGCATCTTACACAAGGAGGTATCAGGAGCCAGTAATAGATCCATTGTGTCAGTACACAAATATGTTGTTATGCTCCACCTTCTGTCCTGTTTGTTTCTTACAGTACTATGGCTACTTTCCTCTCCCATTGACGTAGCTGAGGATTGATCCTGACACAGAAAAGAAAGAAAAAACTCTCATTCCCCCCATCCTCCCTATCACTCACCCTGTAAAGGACCTGTTTACACAACTGTGGAGAGGGTGTGTATTTGCATATTAAATGGGATCAAGAAAATATGTAACATATGTTGCAAACAGAACTAATGTCTAAACACGCATGCAAACCTGGGCTAACGGGTCCTGCCAAAATATTTTAACCATCTGTTTTTACTTAGCTGTTTTTGAACAAATTATGTTTATTATGTTAATTTATTTTACTGTCAACAACAGCAAATGACAGAGTTGCTGCTAAACAGCATCATTATATATCACATTCTGGCATAATACCAGCAGGTTCTTCTAATGTGACAGGAATAAATGCATATTAAAATGTCAATTTGTTTAAAATCTAGTTCAGGATGGTAAATACATCTGCACAAATTTATCATGTTCCAACAGACACTGTTTGCATGCAGACTATTTTAAGATAAGGCATTCCAACAGGACCTGGAGAAAGAGGCAAGAGCACAGAGGTTCTGCCTGAGCTCCTGGCTCCAACTTTCAGGCTGATCCCAAGAGGAGGGGAAGAGAGGACCAAAGTGGGAGCTAATTCATGTTTTAGATGTTGTGATTAAACTTCCCACAAGTCTATCTTTATTTGCAGCATCCAGGAAATCTCCCTTAGATTAAGAAAAACTGAAATTGAAATCAACCACAAAATAATATTGATCTTCATCCTAGGTCCATGTCCTGTTCCCCAGCATACACTGTTCATGCAGGAGTCTCTGTCCCCAGGCTTTTCACTGGGCTGTTGCAGGGAAGTAATACCCAGTGCTACAGGCAGCTGCTGCTGCAAGCACATATCCAGCACAGAAGTTCAGTGAGGGATGCTCTGGAGGCCCCAACATCTCAAAAGTCCCCCAACAGTTAAGTTACATTATATTTTCTTGGTCAGCTCTTCTCCTCTCTCTTTGATCCAATAATTTTCTGCTTATTGCCCAAAAGCAAATCTTTATTTCAGCAGGATTTTTCTTGTTGACCTCCTTAAGAAGAAAGATCTCTTCTCTGGAAGGGACAGGTAGGTCTGTCAGTGGCTTCTTTGCCCTCCTGGCTGCCTTGCCAAGTTCAAAATCATTCCTCTCCTGATTCCCAAAGTCAGCACCTGTTCTCCTAAATCAGCCTGCTCCCCAAGCCCTGTTCCCACGTAGACAGCTGCTCATAGCTTTTGTGACAAAAACAACCTTTTCTCCAAATAACTGCTGTTGAATCCCATCTTCTCCCACACAGGCAGTGTGAGCTTCCCTTGGGCTGCATTTCCCTTCCAGTACAGTTCATGGGATGGTGTAGGCTGCCTTTGTTGTCTCATTCCTCTCTCAGGACCATGCTTGCTGGGCTGACCTTCCTTCACACAGTGGGAGAATCCTGCTTGTCCCAGCTCTGGGCTGTGCATGCTTTTACACCACTTCACAGGCAGGTCAGGAAAGTGGTCAGAAAACCCCAACCTATTTCACTTCATCCTTTGCAGTCATGGGAAAATAGCCTATGGTCCCAAACAGCTGGAAGCAGAGATTTTTATGTGCTCCAGAAGACAACTAGAAAAACTGGAACACTGGAGAGTCCTCTGGGTTTTCAGCCAAAAACCATAAAGAAGACAGACTGACTTTCCTGCCTAAATATTCTTTCTTTCTCTCTTCTGCCCATATTTGAAGCATTGAATCATAGAATTGTTAAGGTTGAAAAAGACCTATAAGATCATCACATCTGACCATCAACCTGGCACGACCACCATGTTCACCACTGAACCACATCCTTAAGTGCCATATCCACATGTCTTTTGAACACTGCCTTGGATGTGTTCCACTACCTCTCTGAGCAGTCTGTTCCAATGCATTACAACACCTGTGAAAAAAAATTTCCTAATATCTAATGTAAACCATCTCTGGGACAGCTTGAGGCCATTTCTTATCATCCTGTCACTTCTTTCCTGGGAGAAGAGACTGACCTCACCTCACTATGACCTCCCACATGCCACCCTGGGCTCCATCTCGTGCAGACCTCTTAGGGCTGTCTTGGTGATGGCAGCTATAAACACAGCAACTGGGACAATGCAGGACAGGCTATGGAGTTCTCCCCAGTGCTTTTATACAGATCTCAGAGAGGAGAAAAAAGAGCAAAATGAGCCCGGAAGCCTTCAGAAATACTGAAGAATCAAAATAGAACAAGATTAAAGAGGAATGAGTGGATAAGTCCAAAATTAGACCGTGAGCACAAGTAATGCTCTCTGGCCATCATGAACCATCCTGCTTCCAACTGTTTGCTGCAGGAGCTGAAGGAAGGTGTGACCCGTAAGCCAGTGACAATGACATTACAGGATATGGGTCAACATAAAATACAATCAGACCACAGTCCTGCAAAGACCAATGCATATGCAAAACTATGCACGAGGATGGTCCTGCTGAGGCCTGAGGAATTACTCTGGCAGATGGCTGAACAAATGCACAAAACCTTGCAAAGCCAGAGCCCAGGAGAGGTATGGTCAAGGAGGGGCTTTCCTGCCCTGAGCAGTCCTAACACAGCAGAACAATGCCTCTGATGTTGAACTGGCTGAGAAGTAACCAGTAAGGAAATACAATATTCCTTTCTGGGGATTAAGGAGCAGACATCTTGGGATAAGTTTTTGCTTTAGAGAAGGAATAGGCTCCTTTTGATTAACCTCAGCCTCTTGAGAAGTGTAACATAGAAATACTTGCACATAAATGTTTTGATATCTCATTAACAAATATTGTAAGCCATGTCACCTTTGTTTAAATGCCTTTCTCTGTCATGACAAGGGCTGTTAATGCAAGATGGTAAAGGAATCCTTGTTTATAGTGTCCATAATAGCACTAGACTTTGTCAAGTGCAGAGACATGTGAGAGGCAGTGCCATGCAGTGCACAGCTTAGGGGAATTCCCCCTCCCCTGTATAAATTCTGAAGAGAAAGGTTACGTAGTTTATATTTCAGGAGTTGAAGTCTTGAGAAAATAAACCTCAGTCCAAGTACTCGTCCAGCATACAACATATATTCCATAAAATGTATGGGCTGATTTCATGCATATGGCTGCTCATTTTACAAGGGGATGATTAAGATGGTCATGGTTATGTTGGCTTTTAGTCCATAAATGCCTCAGCTGTTCTGGATTCATTTAAAATCATAATGTACCTCTGTGTGCTAAAAGCAACCAGCCAGCACAGCTCTGCTCTCGCTGTGTGCAAATCCAGCCCTTTGCTTGTGATAGTATTTCCAACGTGGTCCATTAGTCACTATTGACTTACACGGTCCATCTCTTTCTTCTCACAGTCTGCCATCTCCCTCTGCTCTGGCACCAAAGGGTCCCTTGGAGCGGACGGGGCTGCCTTTGGGAAGAGATGAATTTTTATTGCCCTTTGCTGACTTCCACCCCCGTTCCTGACGCCTTTCTTACTCTTTGATATCTCCCAACTGGCATTTTGCAGCCTGCCTCCTGAGTGATGTCAGCCCACCCTGTCCTGGCCTTCTAGCCAGAGCACACCAAGCTGCTCTGCTGGCACTTTCAGAGGAGTAGCTTGTTGAGAAGAAATGTTACCAGTGGAAGTGCAGTTGAAAAGGGATTTTTCCCTTCCCACACTGAAAATTCAGCACTTGCACCTCAATCCGAAAGAGAAGCATGTCCAGCACCATTGGGAGAACCAGTTTTTCACCCTTAGGAGTGGAGAAGGCTTTTGTGGCATGATCGGGGTGGTGCAGCATCATGTAGCATTATTCCCCATCCTCTCCTCGGGAGTCACACTGAGTGATTGAACAGGCGGGCTGTGACTCATGAAACATAACCACCTTTTCCCATTTTAATCTGTTTTGGTCATCTTGGGATTTCCAAGCACATTCTATTGGATACTTCCTGCTTCAGAGGTTTTTCTTGCTGCAGCTGCCTAGCATCCCTTTCCCTTACCCTCCTCCACATCTTGTCCTGCATTTGGTTTATCTCTTCACTCTAAGAAGGAAAGGCATTTATTGCTTCATTCACATAAAGTGATCATCATGTAACAGAAATAAACTGCTTGTTCCTATATAATCATAGATCGCTTTGCAGAACACAGGCTTCAAAGAGCAGAGGTAGAAGTCTGCAATGTTTTCTTCTGAAGCAATCTTCGTTTCTTAAAAAACCAACAAAACAAATCCTAAAACCCCTAAGTCAGTATCTTCCTGCAACTGCAGCTGATTTCCTGTGTAAACTAAAACCATGTGATATTCCATAAATGCTTCCAGCTCTAAATTACAGGAAATGAAAACCATCATGGAAAAGGAGAGCTTTGGACTAAATTCCCAGATCAGATATCACTGTAACTCTATTTCAGTCTGATTACAATTTGGATGCTTTCTAACATACCTGTTAGTAATTGGGAGCTGATAACAGCTGTTGGTGCAGAGCATCCCCCCAGGGCTTGCGGTGGGACAGAGACATCTTCCACACCCAGGGCAGTGCCCCAGAGGTGCCACAGATGAAATCATGAGCTGAGGTTGATAAAGGGAAGCATTTTTATGTAGCCATTGTGAAGGTCAGGCTCAGAACTTCCAACAGTGTTAAATTGCGTGTGCCGCACACAGTAACACTTTGCAGTCAGCTGGCCACACACCCACACATGCAGATGCTGTTTCACCATCAAGGGCTTCGTGACTGTGCAGCTCTTCACTGCTCAGTAACACCTTTTGCAATGAAAGAGAACGAGTTGTGCAAGGAAATGTGAGCCAGTGCTAGTACAGAGCATATACATGGCAAGAACATAAGAGAGGAACTGATCTCACCCTATCCCACGTGAATTTGGAATATGTGCATGGTCCTTTGAGAGTGGTGCTGTCTACTGCTTCTCAGAGCCTTCTCAGAGTTGCTCTAATCCCATGGAAAGCTGGGCTAGGCCATGTCGTCCATTGTGACATGCACCATGCAGTGTGAATGTGCAGATGTGTGTGTTTTCCCCAGACAGGGCACGCAGAGCCTCTCAGAGCTGCTAGGAACGCACTGCAGAGTTAACTGACAGATACCTTCAGTGGCTCTCTGTAGCTCTCACTTGCTGACAAGTCAAGAGGCCAAGCTGAGATTTATGGACACTTGTCTCAGTGTTCTCATCTCATAAATGACTGCAGAAAGGGGATTTCCATTCCAGTGACCAGCACATTCTCTTCATTTCTGGAGTGTCTGTGTTCTTCAAGGCATTAAATCAGCCTGCCACTGCTAAGAAAAAGGGACTTTAATTAAACAAATTAATTGCAATGTTCTACACAATCTCTTAATTGATACACCAGGAGATCTTTTCGTTTGTTCAGCCAAGATCATGCTATTTTTCCTTTTGAATTGATGCAGTGAAAATAATTATCAGACTGAAAAAACATTGAGGCAAGTACTAATTTGAAGGAGAGTTTTGGGTACACTATCATTCATTTCTTATTTCAAATGTTACAGGAGCAAATCTCCACTTTTACTGTGGAAGAGAGTCTTGCTGGGTGCCAGACCAATACCTGTACATCACAGTCACCACAGCTGTTTTAATCATTGATCTCACTTCTTTACACCTAAAACATTTGGGGCAGTCCCTAGCACCTCTGGGCATTGAATTATAGCTGTCCTGTTCCTGGTACTATGAAAGCATTTCTATAAACCAGAGCATCTCAGCAGCCATCAATATGTCATCCACATTTAGGCTTGCATTGATTTCTGTCTTGTTACCAGAATGAGGCAGATGCTTCAGCAGGGCAGAGGGTCACATATCCAATGCCAAAGGCACCAAGACAATTTGCACAAATTGAGGACTTCAGCCAATACTTTTTATAAGCTGTTCCTGCTGACTGTCCCAAGTGAGGGGTTTCAATGCCAGCAAAATCATTACAGTGAACAGGTTTGCTTTGTTCCCTACCCAGCAGACATTTCTGTTAGGGTAGGTCATTAGTTATTCCTGAGGTCATTAGGTTATCGCATTGAATCTTAATCCATCTAATTCATCCCAGTGCACTCCCGTTTGTTTCTAGTGCTTGCCTTTTAAAGTGCCATTAAATCGTGTCACAGGCCACCTCTGCACCTGCCAAGAAAGCTGCATGCATTCTCTGATTTTCTTTGCCAGGTGAATTCTATTTAGTATGTTCCTGGAGAGGACAGCTTATTGCAAATCCTCTTTCTCCTGTTTCTCCTTCCCAAGCACACTTGCTCATGCACTCTGGGGATTTTAACTTTTACATACCCAGCTTAACCCAGGCTCAAGTCAATCAGGGTTGTCCCGAGCAGATGCTGGTAGGTTTCATTGCCTCCAGCTAGCCTGGGTGTCCCACTTTCTCTTGCTGAGATAAGTTATTAGGGCAAAGAAAGAAGAAACTGTTTGCCTTTGATAGTGTAATGCAAAAATAAAGAAATCCCAGTAAAACCTTCCCTTCTTGTGCATAAAACCCTTTGGTAAAAATTCTTAGCAGGATACTATAAATAGAGAAACTCCACTGAGACTGGTGCACAGCTTTAAACCAAACATATAAATTAGTAAAGAAATGGCATTGTCAGTTGTAGATAGCTTGTAGTGAATTAGACCAGGGCTTTTACAGAACAAAGGAACCTAAAAAAACCCTAATCTCACTTTGACAGGAAAAATGTCTCTGATCACTCCACCTGCCGCTTCTCTCTGTGCCAAGAAAAACTCAAGTATACACCAAAAACACTGAAGGAGAGTTGAGTGTTGCATTAAATTTATGGACCACTAGAGACTAGGGTTGAATGTGCTGACTGAACTTATTCTAATAACTTAGATGGGAAAAATCCATACTGCAAATCACCTTACTTAGGTTGGTTTAACAAGAACTATTTACCCAAGAAAAAGAAAAAAATTGAGAGTGCTGATTGCTTTCTCTCTCACCCAAGAAATACACACAGCCCGAGCCTGATAATTTTTTCTAGCTGCAAAATACCACAGAATGGAAAAGGGAGTAGTTTGTTAGACCAGGTAAAGGATTTTCTGCAGAAAACAAGCAGGATTTTCAGAGAGCTGTGTTTGTGCATGTGACAAATGTTGACCATTGGTACAAGATTTGAAGGCACACAGGGGACCAGGACATCCTGGCGTTGTGCTAATGTTGTCTTAGTCATCATGGTGCATCTTAGGGAGTGCACTGGACCTTGTGTTTCTGAGCCCACATCACTGGGCCAGATCTCTGTGCTCTTGAGGCATTCTGTGTGTCCTAGTTTCGACCATGACCTTAATGTTATTCAATACCACCTCACGTCCTTGCCAGGGCCCCAGGAAAGGAACCCTGGCTTCCAAAAAGAAGGGGGTGGCTTCTGGTCATAAAAACATGGCAGCATTGTCCACCATTGTTGGTTTTCTTATCTTATTGCTGTTTCCAGTAACTTGTTCTTATCTCAACCTGTGGTCTCTGCCTTTTAGGCTTCCCATTGGAGGGGGCAAGGAGAGTGGCTCGTGGTCTTTTTAGTGAGAGGACTAAACTGGGGAATACCATTCCTAAAACCATGACACCGTGTCTATTACCTTATGGCAAATGCTTGTTTGCAGTCCCTCACCTCATGTACACACGCTGTGGATCAGGGTTTGGGGGAATGGGCAAGGGGCACAGTCTGGAGGTGGATCAAGTACACAAAGGCTGGAGGTGAATGGGTTCATTGCCAAGGACTATAGGGCAAAGGTCACCTACACCCTAAATTACATTAGCTGAAGAGAGCTGACCCTAATTTCACAGGGCCAGGCCTTGTCCCCAGACTTTGTCCAGTAAGACACACACATGTAAGCCTAGTCTCTCCTATGAATGAGAAATTAGGAAGGTGAGGGAATGAGGAGTTAGGAAGCACCCTTGGGAAGACCTGGGGAACGTGGGGAAGGAAAGGGGTGAAGGGGCTGGAGTCAGAACACGTCCTGGGAAAACAGCACCAAAGATGGGCAAAGCTGCTTTAATTAAAAATTCAGGTATTCAAAGTCTTGCTGATGAAGCCAGAGCGTCTAAGAGCAGCCTCTGCTGCAGCCTTGGTTCTGTAGCAGCTTGTTAGGTGCCTATGCCCGCACGGAGGGCGGTCGCTGCTGAAATTGCCAGGGAGGTTTCCAATTAGCACCAATTGAGGCAAGTTATTGGGGGGTTTTCTTCGTGCAGACACACCTCCCCTGGGGCACAGCATGAGACCACCCACTCGCATTGCATAAAGCACCAAAAAAACATTAAACTTACAGGAACCGTTCTCAATCGCTACCAACCCATACTAGATTTGAACCATCCACCAAAAGGTGAAAGGTTAATGTGAGCTAATTTTTCAAATCATTGCTGTAACATTAGGAAGAAGCTCTGGTAACCTTTTGGGGGTTGCTGAATTATTGCCTAGTGTTCATTTGGCTGATCCTACGAGCTACAATCATGATAGGATAGCGTCCCAAGAGAGCAAATAAAATCCAAGAGGTACATTTTTCTTCTCAGCACTTGCCTGCTATAACGCTGAACCCTTCATTAAAAATGTGATAAGCCATGCAATATATTTTCCTGTAAATTATAGCCTTTAATCTTTAATGTTAATGACAGAAATTTTACCATTAGCAGGACTGTATTTTGCTCCACACTTTAAACATTCTTTAGTAACCATGTTTTCCTGTCCTCTTTCAGACAGATGGTAACTATTTCAGCTTGAATTCCTTTTTTATATTAACATAAAGAGAATTTGAAAAAACAAACTAAGGTATAATATAACTAAAACAGAAGAACTTACAGTGCTGAAATGTGAAACACTTTTTTCCTAGCTATGACCACCCTTCGACTTTGCTGTTACTAGGCGTGTGCCTTGAAACCAAAGTCAGTTTTGTAAATACTGCTGACAAGGAGGAATCAATTCACCTCAATCCCCAAGTCACACTGCCTTAACTTGGGCACAAATCTTAGTGGATATATTATTGGCTGATCAGTTGGAAAATTTGTGTATTTATGAAGAATGTGAAAGCCATGTTGGAGAGTAGTGCTTGATCCAATAATTAATAATAAGGCTGGTAAAGAAGGAATTCTTGAAGTTTAATCCCAGCTACATGTTTGTTCAGGCCCTTCACATGTGCCCTTCCAGCTTCCCTCACAGCTTTGACCCCTGAAGCTGTTAAATGCAGATAGTAGCCCTGACACCTGCACGTTGCACCAGTTTTGCAAGCAGCCATTAACTGTGGCCCATCTACTTACAAAAGTAGCATCACATTTCCCATAGAGTTACAGCCAACATCTGAAAAATGCTATGGGATTGACTACAACCCTTTTAAAGGTAGGAGAGGAATCATGAAGAAATACTTCAAACCTGAGGTGGGCACCAGGAACTGGCGCAAGATATCTCTTTTTCTGTGCCATGCGTAACGGGGTCCAGTCTGCTGGCACATGATTGCTGTGCCCATAAAGACAGGGGAGGAATGGTGAAAGATTTCAGTCCTTGATCCAGACAGAGTTTCCTTTAAAAACAATCTTTCAAGAGCAAGGACTGGGGGTGTTTGATACCCTCCTACTGTTGCCTGCCCTCCCTGTGGGCTGTTCCTTGGTCCTTGGCAGTGGCCAAGGGTACCTGAGGTGCCAAGGTGTGAGCTGGCCAGGAGGCAGCCGTGGATTCGAACAGCCAGTCTGGGGGATGGCCAGGGAAAAGTGACCTGCATGGCAGGCAGGCAGTGGCCTTCATTGCTCAAGAGCATCCTGGAGGGGGACAGATTTTAAGCAAGAAAAAGGACATTTGCATCCTTGGCCCTCAGTGACTCGTGTTCCTTCATTAAGGGTATGAAGGGGGACAGAGCCCCCATGCAGTGACAGACATTAGTGGTACTATCACAGGCAAAAACAAGTAAAGGCTTCTGCATTGTTAGATTAGTTTTTCCCCCAGTTTTTCCATGCTATATTTGGTCCTAAACACCACACATTTTAGACATTAATGGACCCTCTATGCTTCTTACCTGTCATTTTTAATATTAATTTTAAGACCACAAAGCTAATATTAGAAGATCAGCAGTCTCATATATATCCTTTTTGGAGGAAAACCTAAACTTTTCAAAATTCCATTTAAAATTCTAGCAGTGGCAATGTGCAAGGGCTGTAACTACTGAAGGTCCTGCAATACTGGAACAGTATTGTTCCAAGTAGCCATTCAATGAGAAAGATGCTCTCATTAAAGCCTTCATGAGCCTTCCCCAATAAATCAGCATTGTTTCAATCTTTGATTTTCATTAACAGGTCTATATTAGAAGGTTGACATCATAAATTTTAACTGCCACTGAGGCTCTGTTGTGATTAATAGTGTCAATGTTTTTCTGTTTTTCTCAAATTTGCAGCTATTGTCAGTGTAAATCCTGCTACTGCATCTGAAGAATGTTGTGTGTTACACCAAATATTGCCATCTTTTCCTCTGTTAAAGCAGATTATTTTTGGCAGCTGTAATGCAGTAGCATTAAAATGTAGCTGGTGATCCGTATCTAGGAGAGCAAATGCTAAATCACCAATGGGCTTAATTAGCACAAGGTGAGACAATTTTGCCCCCCATGAAGTTGCAAGGCTCTTGCCTGGGAAGGGATGAAGACATGTGGCCCCTCCTTGTCATCAGCAGTTTTGTCACAATTAATTTTGTCACAAAATATCCTGTCTGGAGTGTTCTAGCTCTGTATTTTCCTGTAAATCAGTATGCACTTTAACATGCTCAGTAAATAATAATAAATATTAATTAGAGGCAGTTCTGGTTTTATCACACCATACCTGTCAAAAGCCAAAAGTTTATCTCATCCTTTATCATAATATAAAATAATGATTCATATTTCTAATATTTTACTGGACAGCTGAATATAAATAATCTCCCATTTTTGTCTCTTGGACTCTCAACAGCTTTATCTCTGCTACTAATGGCTTCTTATGTCTCTAGAAAGAAAAAAAGCATAAAAAAAAGTAGGATAATGATTTAATCAAAGACAACTCAAATGGCAGTTTTGCTGTGCGGACATAAACAGAGTTAATGGTTCTCTCAGGACTTCTTTTTGAGAACCATAAAAACCCAACACTTAAGAAATAAGAGTTAATACACACTTTAAGAAGTGTTTTTCTATTTGAGGAAAAGACTAATACATTATTGGCTGAATCTTAAAACATTTATGATGGTGGGAAGACAAGATTTTATTATACGTTTCATCTTCACTTCTTCATTTATTCTTACAGTAAAATCAAATAATCAGTAATAGGCTGATATTTTGGTGTCAAATGGAACCTAAACCACACATGAAAATGGAAAGTCATTCAAGTAATATGTGAACCTTTAGCAACTGAACCTTAACTGAGTAATGGACTACAGCAGGTACCGGTCAGGCATTTTGTTTTACTCCAAGGACTCTTTCTCTCATTTTAAAGTTCTACTTGCATGAACAATTATGGAGAAGTCTTCATGCATTGGCGTTGCTGGACAGTAGCATTTTCAAATTGAGTTTCCCACAAGTCTTCCTTTCTACTTGGGAGAAAATTGTACAATTAAAGCTATCACACAAAGGAGATGCTGAGCTATCTGCTCACTGTCCAGCTGCAAAAATATGTGCATTGCTGAGACAATTTACTTCAAGCCTCCTTTCTCACTTTTTAATGGTGTTAACTGGAAATGACTAGGAAATTTCCAAGTGAAAATCTGTTCTGGATTACTGGAGACTAACCAAATGAAAGGTGAATTTAGACTAAAAATAGTATAAGCAGCTTACAGGCTTATAACTATAGATGAAAGATTATATTCTGTGTGGGAGTTTTGCAGGGAACTCAGGCAAAGGTGTTCAATGTCACTAACTAGTTTTTCTCTTTGCATTACCAAAAAAAAATACATATTTTAGGACACAAAACCTCAGCAAAGAAAGATGGAAATGTTAACATCTACTGGAGTCCTAATTTTCTTTTGACCCTGTACCATCTTGCAAGCACTTTTCTAGTTTCTGTTCTAAAAAATATATAAATGCAGACTGTGCTACTTAATAGCATTAAGAGCATCAGTCTACTCCACTGGCTGGATCTGGATCAAACAGTAGAGATCAAAAAGAATATAAATGTACTTGATATTCCATCATATCCAGAAATAAACTGCATGCAAGAGAAGGACTACAGTGAAGAAGCAAACATGTTGAGTATTTTTATTTCCAATGTTCCTTCACAATTACTGGATTAACTCACCCTTCATTCCCTCTTTACTCATTCAGATCTTAACTCTTTTATCCTCTGCTGGCAAATTGAAGGTCTGCCTTGTGGTCAGAGGTCACTGAATTAATCACTTTAAACAAGAGATTTGCTGAGGTTTCAGAATTTCTAGTGTGACCTATTTCTCCTTTCTGTTTTCCACAGCTTTCCCCCTGTTGTTTGTAAAGGAAAACTCAGTGGAACAAGATCAAGAGTCAGAAAGTTCCAGGAAATGAGTGGTCTTGTGGCCCATAGGAGAGCTTACAGGGAAGTGAGAGGCTCATATTCCCAAGCTGGGAGAACTGGCTTGGTTGCTGACATCTTTCTAGTGCAGGATCTGGCTGCTGCAGTAGAAGGAGGTAGGGATGTGGGCTCTGTGGCAAAGCACTGGATGAAAAGTTTCCTCCTGATGTTAAAATGGACATCCACCCTTTAGTGCCAGAGGTGTGGAGAGAAGAGTTCTAGGCAGTTACATGGTTCAACCAACTGGAAATGCAGTCTTCTTAATCTTACACCCAATACAGTTTTCAAAGTATCATTATACAAGTATTGGAGTCCTTAGGATTCGGTGGTTTTCTTTGTTATTATATGTACCAATAATGAGCTCTGCAGGGAACAAATCACCAAAATAAAAGAAACTGTTGACCCAAACTATTTTGGAAACTTTTGGAAACTTTTTGGAACTGTGACCAGAAAAGATTAATCAAGAGGAATTTGTGCCTGGCCTGCTACAGAGGCTGAGCCATGGCCCCTCCCTGGTACAGCAGTGCTTTTTGGGGAGGGTCTGGTCTGCCTGTGTGTAGGGGTGCGTGTCAGCTAAACTATCACCAGGCTCTTCTGGACAGCATCATGTGTCCTCTTTTGTGCACTGTAGGTGCCATTTCTTTAGCTAAGTAGTAACTCTGGGGACAAAACTGCCTTCCTGCATGCCTGTACTGTAAACAGCATTCTGAATATTTAAGTCTGCACCTTATCTAGAGAACAGGCAAAAAGAAGAGTATCGTGTATTTTGGCAGCAATTCATGCCACGTGGGCAAGAATGTGCCACTTGTAGGAATGCCATCCTATTGTTTTTTCCACTGGTTGGTTTTCCAGCTGAATCCAGGTCACCAGTGCAGCTGCCAATAGATGTATGCCTGGGCACTGTGGAAGGAGAGAGGCAGCAGGGTGTTGTGGGTGAGAACTACCCTTGGATGCCAAAAGGCTCCTAGTACCTCATTTATTGACTTGCTGTTCGGTCCAGAGGCTTCCCCTTTTGCAGCCATCTTCTCTCTTCTAACATAGAGGGGGCCAATTTCCATATGCATTAACATTCCAGGGGCATCACAGGAGCAGCAAATCCTTTGAAGGGGAGAGAAGCTCTTTCGAGCTATTTCCCTTTGGAGCCAATTCCAACGCAAATCTGCATCTGAACAACTGCTCAGTGACTAATGCAAGAATTGTACCTTGACCAGCTGCAATATTGCACTCAGGGTTTTTTTTCTATTCTGTTTCCACTGAACCAAATAGGATTTGAAAAAGTGCTGTAAGATTTAGTGAAATGGGGGTTTGGGAGCCAGGGCTCAAGCACATTTTCCCTTCTCTTATGTTCTATTCCGATATAGGAAACGCACTTTGAAAAATAGCATTTCTCATAAAAAAATAGCATTTCTCGCTTCCATGCACAGGGGAGCCAGTGTAGGTGGGAAGAAAAGGGCACTGCCTGCTCAGCCCTTGCCTCACTGCACCATTTCACCTGCTGGCATTGCTCTCAGCCATTCCACAAGCATTAACAGCCTTTTACTGGATTACTCTGCTTTCTATCTCACTACACCTCCGATCTCCACTACACCTTGAAATATTGCATTTAAAATGTAAAATAAAAATTTATAATAATTCCATTAACTCAAAATAGGTGTCTAATTGACCTCTTAATATGGTGTATTTAACATGACACCATACCATTTTCATATGTAAATGGAATGATTCTTAATAATTCAGTGCTTCTATTTTCATTCTATAGAATACATCTTCCAAGGGAGTCAGGAGAACACTGTGAATTTCTGTCATTTATCAATCTGCCACAAAAATTAAACTGCAGCTGCCAACATGGAACAGTAAATGTTACACCTACCTGCCTTCCTATGCTTTGCTCTTGCAGTGTCCAAAACCTGTATACTTTTCTTATAATAACCATATTGGAAACTTGAATGTGAACATACTTTTTCTTAATCTTTTCAGTAGTAGAAAGAGGAAGGTGCTGACATACAGCATTTCCCGTGGCAGGACGCAGCTCAGACTCACAGCTATTCTGAGGAATAAAATGTACACAGAGCAGAACTAGTTAAGTTGATTCCATGTCGGGCTCATAAGCAGCATCTCCCTGTGCCACCTCCCTCTCCCCAGCCAGTCCATCCCCCCACCCCCAGGATGACACTTCACATTTAATCTAAACCCTCTCAGATTAAGCGGGCGTGTAATTTACTCCCACGGTGAGGTCCATTGCAGCTGTGGAGGTGATGTAGAGGAGAGTTTGTTTAAACAATGTTAAGCCTGAAAACCTGTATGAAAAAACCCTGGTCTGGGCTGTCAGCAAAGCCTTTAATGTGCATTCAGTCTTGCATTCATCTGGGATCTGTGTGTGGTATTGACTGATGTTTTATTATGGTTTGGTAGATAAAAATATTTAACTTAAGAACAACTCAATTGCAGGAAGGGCTTTATATAGTCATCACAACATGCTGCTCCTGCTGCTGTGAGTGTAGGAGGCAGGGTAGTTTTCTACCACTTAACATGTAAAGTCTGACATATTTTAAGAACATGATCAAACTGCAGCTTTAGAAATCACTTTAGACATAAAAAAAAAAAAAGAAATAAATCCAAAATAAATCCATAGTCTTTCGACAATTTCCCTCAGCTGAGTTATTTCAATGTGCTATTTTTACTTTTATTATTTCTTGCTGCCTTTGGCAGCACAGGTCTTTTCACCCAAGTAGGTGAATGGACCATGAAAGCAGGATACATCCTCAGAGCCCAAGTGTCAGCAGCAGTTAAGGTGAACTGCTTCATTCCAAGGTGCAGCGAGTTACCTTGTGCTTCACTGGAAACCTCAGCACCAGTTTGAGAGAGGAACTGGGAAAGGAGGTGGTTCTTCAGCGAGAGGGACTGTGACAGCCCTCAGGCCCCTGGTGCCTCCTCGTTCTATGAAATAACAGCTTTGTTAGAGAAGTACAAGGGAAAGCATCGTGGCCAGATTTGCACTATTTCCCCCCCTCACAGACTGTGTATTTTACACAGCTGACAGTGCATTTGTTACAGCCTACCTTCAGATGCGTGCCAGCAGGACATACTGGAAATTGTGCATCCAGACCAGAGGATTTCTTAACCATAGGCCTCTGACATCTGCTGCACACTTGTTACACGGCTGGAACATGAACAGAGCTTTTAATTTTGCTCTTTGATTTTTGCATTCCTGTTTTTAAATGCTGTTTATGTAATTTATGCCTTGCAAGCCCACAGAAGTTTGGTGGAAAGGAACCTCTTTATTTGAACTCTCTGAAGTGCAGTATTTCTCTTGGCTTAATTTTTCCCTCCTTCTAAGCTTATGTATTATCATCTGACAAATTGGATCTGTTCTTTTCCAGCAAGTTATTTGAACACGTACTTGTAGCTGTTTTTAAGAACAGTACAGCTTTCAGATAACTTCATTGTTATTTTATGTGCCAGATGTGGTTTGTTTTCCACAGTTGGAGTATTAGAAAAATGTTGCATAACCACAAACATCCATCTATTCTTTTACAAGTAGAAATTAAAATCTACAGATAAAAGTGGATCATGCAGAACCCAACACTGCCTTATTTCACTTGTCTCCTTATGCTGAAATGAGTTCAGGCTTGCAGCCACCTCCCTGCCAAAATACAAGCTCATTGCTCACCTTCCTTCTGCCTGGGCTTCCCCAGCCATCCTGCTTCTCTGCACTCCAGTGGCTGCATTTGACTTAACATGCCCATTGACCAGAAGCATTGAAAGAAATCCTTCTTTATTCAAACCTTTAAAGCAAGTTCAGTAAGCCTTTTGGTTACTCTCCATTGACTTCCTCACCCACATTAGCAGATTCACTTTGGATATTTAGAGTTTCATTAGAAGTTAGGATGTGCCCTGAATTTTGTCCATATTCTCTGCAGCCTCTTTTTATTTCTTTCTTTTGGGAGTTGTTACACAGAAGAATAGCTGGCATCTCTAGCTTTTTATGAGGTGTTCTGAATACCACTTCTGGGGGCTGTGGGATGAACCCATGGAAGGATTCCCCTGGCTCAGCACCGAGCTGCACCTTGTGAGACTCTCTCTCCCTTCAAAGGAGGTTAAATGCAAACAAACACATCTAGTTCAGTGGGGATCCAGCAGGGCAGCCAACACGTGCATCCAGCTGCGAGCTCTGTGAGGTCTGGGTGACACTGACTTTCTTCAAAGGAAAAGATAGAAACAAACTGATTTTATGAATTCCGTGACAGCTGCCTTTGCAAATGATGACTGGAGAAACGGAGGTACCAGTTTGGCAGAAAGCTAAATTTACTCCCAAGCTCCACCGTAAGAGCAACTCATCTTTCTTGGAGAATTGCTTGTCCGTGTGCAGCTCTGTGTGCAGCACTTCCAGCGTTCATGAGCCAGCTCTTGTCACTGTGTGTTCCCTTTGCAGGGCGTCCTGTCTCACCAGGGTGGGCACAGGGTGGAAAGGCTGACAAGGTCCATGTTTCAGCTGAGGACAAGGGGAAGTGGCCCAGTGCAACATGCAAAGCCAGACAGGGCATAAATTACAATTGCTGATGTGCCCAATCTGCAGAAACCTTCAAAGCAGCATGCTTGAAACACTGCACATATTTAAACATTTTAATTAAATTGATGTTTTATGTATTCATGCTGTAAGTACTTTATGATGTACTGTGCAGTGTTCTGGACTTCAGACCTCAAAGAGGTAGAAAAGGGAACACCCCACATAGATGAGAAGGAGAGTCTTCTTCAGATAACAGAACTCAATATCTTTCTGTTTTATTTTTAATTTTATAGATAGAATTGATCAAGAATTGAAAGACCAAGTCTTTATGGCTTCAAAAAGCTTAAATGTAAGCCACTTTGGCATTAAAAAAATACTTAGGTACATATGCAGCATTTTCTGTTTTCAAGGTGCCACAATATTAATTAACAAATTAATTTTGCTTGCCTTAGCTAGAAACGTCCTCTGTGAGTCTTGGACTTTCCCCCAAAGCCAACAGCGAAGGCCTTTATCATAACTGCTGCAGCAGCACTGGGCACAGATCATGTCTTGACTAAGGGGATGTGATGCAATAAAAAGCTTTATAGATAATGAAACCATCTCCCTAAAGCAGTGCATTGAGAGGAGACTGGACATTGTTACAGGAAGTTCTGCATCACCCAGCCCATGCTCCCAGCAGGCAGGACCTTGCAGGCAGCTCTCTGCCCACCCCAGCACAAACCCAGGCAGCTTCCATGCTGCTCCCTGAAAAATCCCAAAGGGATTTCAGCACGTGGGCAGCTGCCCCTCA
This sequence comes from Chaetops frenatus, assembly GCA_013400775.1. Classification (NCBI taxonomy): domain Eukaryota; kingdom Metazoa; phylum Chordata; class Aves; order Passeriformes; family Picathartidae; genus Chaetops; species Chaetops frenatus. The sequence continues at coordinate 70,931 of VZTR01004409.1, forward strand.
GAGGGGCCCTAGCATGGGCCTGCAGGCTGGGAGTGGAAAGCCTTGCATGCTGCTTATTTCCATACCCTGAATCTGCTTGGGCAGGGATAGAAAGGCTTGGAGTTCTTCACAGCCAAGTGCCATAGGTGGCCTTTCCTGGGGAATATACAGCCTGGAAAATGCATGGGATGGAGCTGCTGTGAAGGTGGGTTCTCAATAAACAGGTTCAATGTATTCCAGCTTGTCTGTCCCAGTTTTGTATTAACTGCAAACTTCCAGTCCTGTGTCCAAGTCATTTATGAAGATGTTATGAAGAGCACACCAAGAATGGAGCCCTGTGGAGCCCCACTATGGACAGGTCACTGGTCTGATGTCACCCCATTCACTGCAACCCCTGGTGCCCCACCCACCAGCCAGCTGCTCACCCACTGCATGACGGGGGGAGCACAAGGACATGGGCATCACATACAAGCAGGAGAGGTCTGCCAAGGGGGCAGGGGGCACTGTCTGTGGCTGTACAAAACTCAAAGGAGAGGCTGGGAGCCACAGAGATGCATCCTTAGGGAGGTGCGTGGCAAAGTCAGAATAGAGGAAAATTATTTCAGTGGGACCAGTTTTGGTAAGAGGATTGGCAGACTCAAGGTGAGCCAGAGAAAAAGAACATGGAGAAGCAGGTTGTATTAAACTGGATCACAAGGTAACATTCTACAGGAAATTATTCTGGTTGTGCATTTCTTTATGTCTCCTTTATAATTCTATGCCAGCATATCACGTAGGTAAATCTTATTTTGCCAATTATCCCTGTTGGCTCTGCATCACTATAATTGAAGGGTTCTGCTCTTCTCTCAGCATGAGCTCACCAAGAACAAATTGCTCTTACAGAGGAACCAATGTGTGAGCACATGCTGGGAGGACCTGACAGAGCATGGTGCAGCTCAGCCTCTGGCACAGAACCAGCTCTCAGTGAGCAGGGAACATGCACACCACTTCTAATTACAGCACTTCTTAATGTCAATATCTCTGGAAGAAAAATGTTATTGTGTCTTTGACGGGACATTTCTTCCCCTCGTCTCAAAAGCCTCTCCAGAGGTGGTGGAATCTAGTCACAGTTAGAACTGGACACTGAGAAATTCAGCAGTGTCTGCCCATCCAGGACTGAATCACTGCAATCTTTTCAGGAATGCTAGATGGGAAGAGGAGGGAATCAAAAGACTATTGCCCGTAGCATCTGCCAACAAACGTGCTTCTTATTTTTACCACCTCACATTTGGGAAAACACATTAACATCTCACAATGTCTCATTGTGGAAAGCATTTCTAAGATTCAGTTTCCTGTATTATTCTCATTCATATCACTACTGCAATCGTGCTGGTCAATGAGTTCTTTGATTCCGATGTTAATTTTCCAGTGTCCCACTAATTGACTCAATAGAGAGAATTACAGTTAGTGGTCAGTGTAGTGGAACACTGAATGACCACAACTGTTGCAATCTTTTCAAATCAAGATCACTTGAAAAAGGTTTTCAGGAGCTGAGATAAAGCACAGGATTAAAGGAACAGACTAATAAAACTATTATAGACAGCATGTGCATTTTCATTCTGACCTGCACTTTGCAGTCAAACCCAACATCTTGTGTGTGGTATATGACAACACTTAATTTTAAAGAAAAGTTCCACTGGGGAAGTAAGCACTGCATAGAATTAAAGGGTATGTCTCTCTTTCTTTAAATAAGATTTAAAATTATTAAACTAGGGAAAATAATTGCCTGACAGCTGAGAAATTATACATAAATCAAAGCCATAAATGCATTATATACTCTGTGTACATATTTAAGTGTTCCCTAGTTACCCCTGATTACAGCTTCCCACATCAACAAAACACCTGGTCTGGTATTTTTCTTACGTTGAAACCTCTTGGCCAATTGGAATTTTTATCTCCAAAGCAGCTGAAACCTTTGTTTACCATCTCATAGGACATGTTGTTACAGTCTCGTGCTGAAGATCTTTTTTAATGACATGCTTGATGGAACTGAACGGTGTATGTTCCCCAGCTTTCACCTTCACTATTAATAACAGCACAGTTCCTATCTGAAATGTCTTCTATAATTGTGTAATTACACAGCTCATTTATCCAATTGTTAAGCCAGGAGTCTGATTAAATATTAACAACTGCTTGGTTCTCCTAGTGTCATTAGTTGGAAAGCAACCCTGTAATCTCAGGTAACCCATGATGGTAATTATCCTTCACAGTTCCCCTCAGCTGAAAATCCAGCACAGAGCAGATGAGGTTGCCCAGCAGAAAACTCGTCACCCCTCTGTTCCTCCTCACCTCAACACTACCTGAGCCCTGTCCTGTGTGTGTGGATTCCCATGATGGAAAAACAAGCAGGTACAGAGCACTGCAGAGGGTGGCACTGGCAGATTTGATCCTTTAATTTCATGCTGCATGTGGAGAAATTGCAGCCTGACTTCCAAAGTAATTTGTTACTTTAAATCAAAGAAGGGGAAGTTTGGTTTGGCCCAAACATTCCTTCCCATGGAAAACAAGGGGAAGAGCAGAGCATCCCAGTTTGTGACAAGCTGGGAGTGATGCTCTTGTATGTGGTGTTGTGTCAGAAGGGGCTCATGCCCAGGGAATATCTCAAATTATATATAGATGTCCTAAGCTGAAATGCATAAAGCAGGAGCAAGCTGCACTTCCAGTGCACTCTACATGGGACTATCACATGGCCCTTTAAAATAAAACGTTGCAGAAGAGAGCATCAAAATGCTATAAACAACACAAAGCAATGGCAAACAGATGTTTGAGCTGAGCCCTCAGGGGAGCCCTGCGTGCTGCTGCCCCCAGCCCTCACCAAAGACCTTGGAACTTGGGGGACCCTGAGCTGGGTGGGAGGACACGAGCAGGCACCCTCTGCCTCTGGCATGGGGACCACATCGTGGGGACATTTGAAAGGCCCTGAGCTATGGGTATGGGGGATGCACGAGTGGGGGCGTTGCTGAAACCAGTCCAGAAGATCCCTTTTTCCAGCTGCTGCGGCGGTGTTAATAGAGCACTGCCTGGAGCAGCTGGGCTTTTCCCCCATTAACATCTTATTACGATGAAAGGTGCAGTTTATACCTCCCAGAGTTATTGCTTCCAGGCTCTCTGTAAACTCAGATGAAGCCCTGCATCTGGTTCAGGTTTTCAGGCTCTCCGTTGCCGTGGAGGGGGGGACGGGACCGTAATTTGTGTGTGAGGAGAGCAGGGCTGGAGGTGGGCTGGGGCGAGGGGGGCTTGCCACCTATCGAGCTGGGCCACCAACACATCTGCCTGACATCTGCTGTGCACGGCCCCTCGTGGCTCCTGTGCCTGGTGCAGAGTGACTCCCAGGTGTCAGGCACAGCCACGCCCGCGGCTGCAGGCGGGGAGGGGGCCAGGGTTTGCTGAGATTGCTCTGAGACCTCCCCGAGCATCGGCGTGGGCAGGGCACGCAGAGGGGCCTTACAGCAGGAGGCACTGGAAAGCCCGTGGGGAGCTCCCTGATCCCTCGTGTGCTGCAGTTCCACTCAGGCTCCCAGTGCAGCTCTGGCAGGTGATGAATTTGAAATAAGATTTCCAAGATCAGAGTCAGAAATCAATAAACTCCATCAGCCAGGATCTAGCAGCTGTCTGAAACAACAGGTTACAGCAGCTGATAAATACTTTAAGGTGGGGGAAATGAATTAAAAATAAGATCAAAATATGATCATAAATCATGCTTTCCAGCTGCTAACCCTACATGGGAACAAAACCCAAGAAATAACCACGTTCAGGTATATCCCTTAAAACACAGGTAACACAACCTCTTCAAGGATGGATACCTTTATAGGGAGGGCAGGTTATGCTATAAGTGACCAAATGTCTCCTTCTTTAAGTTTCAGCTGCCAGGTTTTTTGTGATTCAGACAGGTGAATTATCAATTCCTAAATTCTTTCTGAAATCCATTTTAGACAATGCTCATCCACCCCTCTGCAAAAAATCTTTCCCTTATACTTGCCCCAATTGTGTAAATAAAGGATTCAGAGAAATATTACAGATCCTCATGACTCTCAGCCTCAGCAGGGATTTTTTGGAAGCAGAGAAAATGTTTGGGCCCACCTCACCAGCATGCATCTTGCAGGTGGGAGATGCATTAGGAGACGCTCTGGAGAAGCATTGGGGAACCCCCCATGGCCCGTAGCATATCAGCTGAGGCTTCTCTCTCCATCATTTTCCTTTGCCACCAAAGCTATAGAAAATGGGTTGTAAGCTACCACATGTTATATATAGAAAATAAAGACAGAAGATCAACGTGTCTGGGAGGCAGGAATGGCCACTGAGGCAAGCCTGGGGAAATCAGAGCAACCTGCATCCTCCAGGACCAGGGTGGGAATTTCCCAACTTCTCCAGCATGGGCTGGGACAAAGCACTGGGTCCTGGCACTGCCAAGGCAGGCTGGGTGAGATGCCAGGGACTTTGCTCTCCCTGGAAGTGTTGCCTCAAATCCTGAGAGGGGGAGACCCAGCAGTCTGCGGGAAGAGTTGATTTGTCATGAGTTTGTAACAGCAGCCAGGTACCTGTGTGGCTGCATTTTCTCCTGTGTGGCACAGGTCACCCACGGGGAAGCTCTGCTGTCACCTGTGGACAGCAAATGTGGGGCTGCAGGCTCTGATTTCCCACTGGAATCACAGGGAGAGTCGGGGCAGATGGGCAAATGTAGCCTTTGAGGTCAATGGATGAAAAGCACACAAAATATTGGCAAGGACACATGTTTCCAGCTGTGCTCAATAGCTTTAGCAGGCTCCTGAGGGCTAGAAAGATCATCTCTGGAAAGGAGGCTCTGACATGGCTGCCATTCCTGCAGAGGTTTCTGGCTCATTACTATCTTTGTACATTATGCTAAATAAGCCACTTAAAATTATGTTGTTGGTATTAAAACATTTCTAACAATTGATCATCAGAAAACATCCAACAGGCCTCTGATGAAGAGTGAAAGAGAACACATGAAACTAGATTTTTGCAGCACATCACTCACTGTCTTCTGTACTGCTGCAAGTAGCTCCACTGAAAAATAAAACCACCTGGAGGAAAAAATTTGTTCTGTTAAGGCTGACCAGAATAAAAGGGTTTTTTTTGACCAGAATAAAAGGGTTTTTTTTCCTTCTGGCCTTCCACAGACATTTTCCCAACAGTTGTTTTCCAAAACAGTGTATCGATCTTCAGCAATACTGATACTGCATGCCAGGGGCCTGCCTGTCCTCTGGTGATGCAGAGGATCACAGAGTGTGATTGCTGCTCTGCAGAAGAATTGCCCAATTCCCCAGAAAAACCTGAGCTGCCATTCAGAGACCCAAAACAGCATCGGTTCCAGCAGCACAGGAATTCCAGCCAACAGAGATGTGTGATCTCAGGGAGCCACCTGCAAAAGCCCACACAAAAGTGCTCCCCAGAAACCTTCCAGCCTCATAAACCTCTCACAGGCCCCCAAAGGCCATAAATTCTGCAGGGTCTCTCACAACTGTTGCAAAACATTTAATGTTTTCCTTCTGCTCTGTGGTTTCACTGCCCACAGTGGGTGGAGATCTCTGCACCCACCTGATACTGAGCCTGGAAGGGTTTTGCTCCATATGCCAAAAACTGCTGTGGAATTGAGCTAAATTATCTTAGCTGATGCCTGTCTAGATAAGACATTGAAGTCACTTCCTTGCAATATGATTTATTTAAAATTAGACAGGGAAAAAAGCATTTGAGGTAAGTATTTGAATCAAATTTTTGGTTTCTAATGCCAGGCTTTAAGATATTGGTGGAACAGTTTAATGGTATCAGCTGAACTGAAGAACTCGAGGATGGAACAAGCATAACATGTCTCTCCATAAACATAAAAATGCTATTTAAAAACCAGCACTAAACAAGGAGAAGAAGTTTGTAAGGAAAATGCCTCTCCCTGTCACCTCAGCAGGAGTGAACACTGAATGAGTTGCTGAAAACAAAACTGATCGAAAATGCAAAGGTAACTCGTACAGGAAAGAAAGTGTAGGGATGTGAACAAACCCAGCTGGGCCATGAAAAGAAAACTGAGGAACGGGAATGGCAATGCAAAACTGAAAGTGCATGAAAAACATTTTGATGCAAAGAAACTGGGAATGATCCACCTGTTTCTGCAGCCAAACATCTATCAAACAAAGAGCATCATTATGAGAGCCAAAACTACATCATACAGAGGGAAACCCAAGCAATCCCAACAATTATAACTGGTTTGGTCCATTCTCGATATTGAACTATGATTTGGAAACATTTATGAACTCAGAAGAAAAAGAAAGACATGAAGTGACCTGTTGGGAGTGGGGTGCACTGAGTGTAAATAACCTGCACCTCAGTGAGGAGGTGCCACACAGGAAGCAGGTACTTAACCAGGCACTTCTGTCATGGGCAGAAACAGGCCAAGAGGAAAACAACTCTGGGCTGTGCTGAGAGAGGAGCCATCAGGAAAGACAAGGTACCACCATTTTTGAAGGCCCAGCATTTCAAGTTATTTTATTTAATACCTTTTATTAACAAGGTAGGAGAATCCTAATGAAATCTGTGGATCTGACAGAAGTTAATTGGTTTAATAAGGGTGATTGGAATACCATGCATGAGATCTAGATGACTTTGTGGGTTCGAATATTAGAAACAGATTAAACTTGACTGCACCAACTGTTCATCACACACCTGGAGACTCCTAAGTGGAACTGTAGCTTTCAGGTTGGGACTTACTTGGTTTGACATGGAAAGGGAAGAGCTTAGGCTCACAAGAGATTAAGAGCTACCAGCACAATGAGGCAGCATGGAAGGAGATCAAACTCTATGACCTGAGAAGTTCACTCCTATTGCTCTGAGCTTCATGCATAGCCACTCATGCTTTCTTCCACAAGGGGCTGGAATTGCCTCATAGTTCCCTGCTGCCTGCAGCTCCTGTGGGAGCTGCCATAGCCCTCCCAGCAGGACAGGGCTCCCAGGGGTGTTTGCAGGGACAGCCAGTCTCTCCTTGAGCACCAGCTCAGGGCACTCACGCCGAACGTGGTGAACCAGACACAAAAAAATAAGATCACGTAATCCCTGGTACTGTCTCCAAAACTTGGCCAAGACTGCAAGCCATCCTTGCAGCTGGGCAGTGAAAGAGATGCTCTGCTCTTCCTAGCTTGCCACCATCTCCAGAATCCTTCCCCCTCTGCTGCTGGTGGCCCAGGGCTCAGTGGAGAAGGAGAGATCTGTGTGCTCCTCACTCCTGCTCCTTAACCATAGTGCTTGAGGGTTGAAGTATCATAATGCAGCAAGCTGAACTTCACATTGGTTATTTTAACATGAAGCCTGTACCAGATTTCACTAGCAAAGCATTTCATGTGGGACAAAAATATTCTATTTCCAGCAGTGAGTAATGTTTTTCTTATTTGGGCACTGATGGAGCCTGTGATGGGAAGTGCTGAAATAAGAGTGGGAGGCTCAGTGTGCTTGTGCCTCTCCCCTTCCCTGGGCACACATCCCCCCAAAGGAAAAGGGATTCCACTTCATGCCCATGGGTGCACTCCAGTCAGCTGTGATGCTTGTCATTGGTAAAAAAAAATATATCGGTTTTTGTTAATTTCTAATACTTTTTGAAAGTTTCTTATACAATGAATGACTAAAAGAAATTTTGCTGGAAAGGACAATGCAATGAAAAGGTGGACAATAAAAAATAGCAAAATATTTACCACAGCACACCTGAGAAAACCAAACTGCTATTACATTTTCATGGCTATTTCTGAAAATACATTACATCTTGCTGTTTGAAATTCTTGAAAATAACTCCAGACCTGCTCGTCTTAATTAATTTTCTTACACTGTATAAAACATCAATCCATAACCAATGCTACAGATTAGAAACTCTGTGTGAAGGAGAAAAAAACTAAAGCAAACCATGTGGTTCTTTGAGTTTCAAAGAAAGATATCACTGTGGCCACCCAGGGCTAGTCAGTTTTCACTTATTAATTTCTACTTGGCATTAGATGATGCTGTTCTTTGAGGAGACTGAGATTTTGCACACAAATGACAATAAGGAAATTTTTCTGCTTTCTGCCTGAGCAGCCAACACCCACTGCAGTCAACAGGAGCCCAGGGAACACAGTGAACCTGCACAGGGTCTTAGTGAGGGGATGGTGCCATGTCTGAAAGAGAGCACAGGAAGAAATGAAAAGCTCCTCGCTGACTTTAACCCAAAATGGAGAACCAAATACACTTTCCTTTTAATTTCTTTTTAAAATACTCTTTTCCTTTTAATCCCTAGCAGCAATTTTAAAAAGACATAAAAAAATTGAATACCTTTTTAGTTATCTTGCCTTCACTCTTACTAAATATCCAGCTTTGGAAATACCTTTAAATTTCTTCAGCTCCTCTCATGCTTTTATTGCCCTGGTTTGGTACCTTCTGCAAAATGCAGTTTGGTGGATGAGTTCAGACCAGTCTATTCCAACTTACCTTGTGACTGTATACAGCAATTAACATCATTCTCCATAACTAAGTAAATAAAACTATTCCTTGCATTTCCTCTGTCTCATTTCCTCTGTCTCTGTCAGACTCACTCTTTGTCCCATAATTACTAATAACCTACCAGTGAGGACATCCACTGACATCCACGTAAGGTTCTTGTATTGAGATGTCTTGTTGTGTTTTGATTGCTGTAATCAGCACGAGGAACAGGATTTTTATTGGTACACAAGCAGTTTTCTCGTGAATTAATTAGAAGAGATAAGATACGTTGTTCCATAATTCACATTAATTCTCCCTTCTCACCATATCCTCCCATAAACTCGCCCAGTGCAGTGGCTGTTGGCCAGCAGGCAACCACACGACAGAGGGGGCTGGTTGTCACAGAGGTCACATCACGAGCGTCCATCCTGCAGAGCCTTGCAGTGAGAATACTTTTAGCTGCCACAGAAATTCCCCAAATCTCTAAATTTCCGTGTTGGCAGGATCTGCTGAAATGGCCTCCCGGGCCCTGCGCAGGCAGCTCTGGCTGGAGGCAGCACCAGGCTCTGGCCACGCTGCCAGCCGCTGCCAGCTGAGCCCAGGATAAACCCAGTGCTGGGCAGCCGGGGAGGGACAAAGGCTGGGGCAGGGCACGGTGAGGCACAGGAGGGGCTGTGCCTGGCTCACCTGGGAGCCGGCGAGCCAAGAGTGATCTCCTTTCGGGAGGGGCCCATGGTGACCTTGGCCCCCCCCCCCCAATGAATCTCGCTCCTGAGACACATCTGCCTTCGTGGGCTGTGAAATGTTTCCAGTATCTGGTATTAATATTCCACCAGTTGAGTTATGGAGCAGCTCAAAGTTCTCCCACTCAATTACAGCTCTGGCCATTAGTTCAGCAGGTTACTAAAGCCAAGTTAAAGAAGGAAGGTGGCTGCTTTTACCACACTGCTTTTTTTCTCAGAAGCTTGGTGTTTGGAAATAAACTAATCACTTCCACTTGACAGCAAGCAAAGCACTATTTGCTGTGCTGTCTGAGTCTTCAGAAACATTTGGATACATTAAGAGGTTTATCAGAACAGGCTTTGCCTTTTCAGAGCAGGATGCTGGGTGGCTGTGCTGAGCTGATACTCGTGTATCAAATCTAACAGCGGCAGAAAACTTGGAAGGCAACAAAGGTGAATGATGAGAGACTTGGGGCTTCATTATAATGCCTTTTCTTTTACTGGAGACTCCTATTGCTGAACACTGAAGGTTCAATCGATTTGCAGACTTAGCAGTGATTAAAGTTCTACCATCCATTCTCCACGGAAAAGTACTACTATGGCATTATGGCAAAGAAAGGAACTTTGCAAACAGATCCTGCACAGAGAACTGAGCAGTGGCTCCAAGTTAACTGCATACCTGCACCTCTCCCCTGCCTCAGGGCGAACTTCCCAGTTCCCCCCAAAACGATCTAATGCTTTCTTTTGTTTCAAAAGTTGTTCTCAATTATATTGCAGTTTCATGAGAGTAGCTGAAAAGCAAGACCACTCTACTATGAATTTTATCTGAAAGCAGTTATTCCCACTCAGAGATCCTGCATGTGTTACAGATTTATGTTGAGTTTTTCTCAAAGCTTTGTTTTTTCTGCTTACAGTTTACTTTCCTTTTTCCTGTCTTAATTTTTTCAGCCTGGTGTTTTTCAAAATCACTGCCACATTCCAGGGACTCTGAAAAGATAGTGAGTAACAAACCCCTAAATTTTCTTTCGAGTGAGAATGAATCCTAAAAAACTTCATGAGCTGGAAAGCTTTAAAACAGAGAATGCTTCCCTATGCCTCATATCAACCATATCTCCTAGAACAAAACCTTATTCAGTGCTGAGTAAACAATAATGTACTTCCCCTCTTAAATCTAACCTGTTGATTTATCATCTTACTTTCCTTGGACATGACTGCAAAAGCAGAATTATTTTTCACAGCTGACAGTGGGAATGCAGAGCCCTGGAGTCAGAAAGCCCCAGAGACCTGACAGTCTTCTTGAACTGTCTGAAAAACGGCTGAAAAATGCAATTCATCTGAACACTGCAGAGGGAAGGCAGAAAAAAGGATGAGCCTAATTGATTCCGACTATAAAAGTCAGATCTCAAGTTTTCTCTAGAGATGTGTACTAGAGCAACCACTATTAGTGTGCCCAGATCCCTTTTAAAAGGGCTAATTTGATCAAATGCTACAATAATTTAAGAATGTGATACTGTTAGGAGATCTGCATATGATAGTTGACAGAAAAAACCATCAGATGTTTGTCATTGACACCAAATGAATAATTTGGGAGGAAGATGGTCGGTATCAGCAGGAGCCAAAGGGAGCAGTCTGGCATACAGTGAAGCCTCAGAATAGAGCTTTTGCTGAGCACTAAGTCAAACACAGCTCCTACCTATTATGCACAAAATGAACACAAGAAAAAAGCTCAAAGGATAAAGGGCCCCTACCATGAAGGTGTGGGAACAATTTAGTACCAAGTGATGGATGAAATGAGTTTGGTGTCAGCAAACCCTCTCGTGCTGCACATGATGCTCAGTGTTGCCAAACTCAAACCCTTGGCTGCAAGGAGGAGCTTTTGTTGAGCAGTGTTTCCAGACTGGCCAAGCCTCACCCTGGCCTCTCATCACACCTGAGGGGAGCAGGTACAGAAACTGCAACAGATTTCCCTGCACCCTCTGCCTGCGTGGGCAGCTTTCAAATGGATCCTTTAAGGCCTGCAGGCTTCTCATTTTTTTCAATCTCTCACCTTACATAAGCACTTCATTTATCAGAAAGGGGAAAAAATCCATTTCATGTTGAAATAGACTGCCACCTGCATTGCTTCCTAATGTAAGCAAATCCCAGTGGAAAGGTTTATCATCAGACTTTTCTGCTAGACCAGTAAATCACTCTTAGAAATATCATTTAAACCTTACAAGTGGTGTTAACCAGCAGGAGTGGCATTTTTTAAAAAAGAGATTACAACAATGCAACAATTAATCCAATTTCCTGGAAGAACTCGTGTGACCACTGGGTATTTCAGGGTTCAGATCAGGCAGGTATATATTAGCAATGCAACACTGTTACTGCATTTTAATAAAAATAATTAGAATATACTGTCCAGTGTGACACTAACACACAAGCTAGAAGTGTTCCAGAGACTTAATCCCTTTATAATTTTGTGTGTGATTGTGTGTGCATGCTTGTATAAAGACACTGGAAACGCTGCTCTTGAAAGACATGAGACTATTAACCTGTGCAGACATTGCAGTTGTCTCCTGGAGTGCTTGTATCCCACCCATTTATCAGCCCAGCTGTCTCACAAGGTAAAAATAAAATGGTGCTTTCAGTTTAACAGGCTGCAATCAACTTAAGAAGACAGGCTGGGCTCTGCTATGCTGGGCTTGGGAGTCTAAAAAGTGGATTAGGGGAGCAGCACGTAAAACAGCATAAACTCCCTAATTTCTACCCTGGAAAACTTTGTCTCCAAATATTCATAAAAGAGAATAAAAATAACTGAGCTTTCTAACAGTCTATACCATTTCTCTATTTTATAGTTCACTGCAATTTCTTTTAATTACCTTGCAATTTAAATCAATTGAATCCTAGAGCCAGTTCCCCTTAAAAAATGTCTTCTTGCAAACTTTGATTAGCTCCAGAGAAAAGAGAGCAGATGACTTTAAATGGCACAGAGGTGGATTTATTGGCAAGTGTGTCAGGTTTGCACTTAGCAAGCAATTGGCAGATAGCAGAATATGGCTGGACAGGATTCAAACTCCAAGGACTTGGAGCTGAAAAAGGATTTATTTGAATAGCCAAGTATAGGAGTATTTGCTGCAGTTAAAATTATTAAAAGCTTTTAACTAAAAACATGAAGAAATTAAACTTCCAGTGAAAGGCAAGCAACTGCATTGCTTCAAAGGTATTGTCACAGGGATATTTATTGCTTTCCTCCCTCACTGTGTCACTTACTGCTTCTAGCAATAGAAAGGTGTATTGATCTCCTTGATTGGGTGTATGTTCAAAAGCCAGATTAAACCTGAACCTGCACAAAATTACTCAGCATTCGGGAAATAAAACGCTTTTATTTTTGTCTTACATCAACTGTAGAAAAAAATGACTCTATTCACAGCATGTGAAAAGTAGTGAGCCTGCAGTCCCAGAAAAAGCAGAGTCAAAGGAGCGTGAGCTGCTTCACATGGCCAGACAAGAGGCTTGGCCACGGCCTGCAGCAACAAAACCAGGGGGTTGTGCCGAGAGAATTTTGCACCACTGAAGGACTGCCAGCTGAAACCAGAACTTTATTTGGGGTTATGGGCATTTTTTGGTCTCAATTGTCATGTTTCCTTCAAAAAATTTAAAAAATTGCTTGTGACAATGCTTGAAGTGTCAGCTGACAGACTGAAGCCTTGTTTGCACTCGTGACCCCCACACTGGCAATGGACCAGTGGGAACTGCAACAGAAGTGGCTTCCAAAAAGCTAAGGCCAGCTTTGGGCAGGATGCTGGCCTCTGGCATCCCTGCAACCAGTTTGCCTGAAACATTGCACAAAGGAGTGTTCAAAGCTTCTCAATCCCAGGCTTTTGGATAAGGAAAGGGGAGGGGAGGAGTCTCAGTCAGTGTCTCCAAACTTCTGCTTTATACCATCATATCTGTGTGAGACACTTTTATGGAACTTCTCTGATTCCATTATTCATTTCTAACTAGGTGAAGGGACATTCTAGTCTTTTACAATGGTACATAAACACCCCAAGTCACATTTAGTAGCTGCTTTTTCTTATAGCAAACTTCACTTTTTTTGCCCTACTACTTATCAGAGTTGCATCTGCAGGAAACCAAGTGAGCCATTTTCCTACTTTGTTAAGCACAGATGCAGCTTTTGATTTCACTTTTATGGACTAAAGCTAAAAGATGCTTTCCTCAGAAAGCTGAACAATCACATTTCATGTCTGGCAGCAGCTCGTCTCAGCAGCCAGCATGTGGCTCACCTGGCATGTAACTGAGACACCAAAAGAAGGGGACACTGGGAAAGACAGCTATGCAATTTGGAAAAGCTCATGCCTAAGGAAGCTGAGGGTGCTCCAGACTGAGGTACCTCACATGGAAGCAGACTCTGGAATGATGTAACAAAGGGGGTGGAATGGAGAAGTTTAGGGCTCCAGGAGACTTCCACCAAAGGCCAATCATACTGAAGCCTGAACTTCCATTCAAGACATTGTGCCAACCTCCATCATCAACTTCCCTCCCACATTTCTCTCCCTGTCCTCCACTGGATTCTGCTCTAAGTCCCCTAGACAGTGCTTGAGTATCTGCCTGGCTGGGACCATGATCTGGACTGGCACAGCAGCAGAAATATTTAGCAGAAAAATTCCAGCCAAAGCAAAGGCATGGACATATTTAAATTCTTATTTCCCTTGGCCAATCTAAGTACCTCTAGATAAGAACCAATTGTTTGTACCCATCAGCAGAAGACCTATCATCTGTAAACATCACCTACAGCAGTGTAAGTGTGCAGAGAGATCCTCATATGGAACACTTTGCTCACATATCTCTTTCCAATAGAATTTGCTTCTTCCTGATTTCATCTGTTATTCTAGATTAAAATGGGAGGTTTCTGCAAAGTACCTTCAGAATGATATTTCTGGGTTTGTCAGCACCAGAAATCATAATTCATCCCATCATTTCTAATGCTTACACAGAAAATTCAGTAAAATTTTTTAAAAATGAAAGGGAGAAAGCTTCCTTTGTACTCGACAGCATCAGCAGTATCATATCTTAAACCACCTCTGGTACTACTATGTCAAAATAATTGCCTAACAAAGCACAAGTAGAGAAGTATGTTTTTGTCATTTTTCAGGATTTCTTGAAGATTTGTCAATAAGGTATTAGAAATACACCCAAGTCTGAAAACCAAGTTATTTTTACACTTAAATTTCTAGTTTCTATTTGAGAACTGCAGAACAGTCAGCCTCATGAAGTCATACACTGAACCCCAAACCTTGCATGTTTCCCCACACTGTGCATATATATATATATATATATATAAAATGTAATGCCACCAAGACTTTTGAGTCCATGCAACACAACTGCTTGTTTAGAAAAAAGGGGACACATTTTTTACTGAAACTTGCTTGCAGACACAGGTCTTCTTCAGCACTCCTCACCAAGAAAAATTATGGCAATTTAATAAAAAGTGGAGAAAATCCTGCAATGTGACAGATCAGCTATAAAAGCGCTCACTGAAATGAGGACAACCTTTAAGCCATCAGAATTTTCTTCATGAGACCAGATTTCTTCTCTGTCATACTCAGCACGCAGAGATTTTCATTTTTCAGAGCTATATGGAATTTGACAAGTAAACCTACTATAGTTAATAGCATTTTAATCTTTATGCATAACACAATCACAAACCTGCATTGCACAGGTTGGATAATAGTAACTGACAGCTGAATTTGAAGTATACATTTCGTTCCAAAATAGATGCACCTGTAGGTGGATGTGTTGTAGAAATATAATGTACTACACGGCTGAGCCCAGATAAGCTGGTGATCCTCAAACATCAGCATCATCTGCACGAAGTTAGGGCAGAAATCTGCTCCTTTAAATACCTGTTCATCCTTCTTATGACACTTTCTTTAGAGAGCTCAGTGAATAGTAGATAAAATAAGTATCTAATGAGGTATGACAGAAATTCTGATAGAGCTAAAAAGCAGCGAGCTCAATTCTAATAAATAAATGAAGCAAAACATTTACTGCCAGCAACTATGTCAAGTTAGACATAGGAAACTGTAGCTATGCAGCTGGAGAAGGGCAGCACTCTGCAAGCCAGAAAAGTGATGGAACTCCTCCAGCTTTGATTATTTATGGTGTGATGATGAAGGAACAACTTTCCATGTGAGGAACAGCTTTAAAGTTGAACAGTGAAGCTGAAAGAGAGATTTAATGAAAAATCAGAGGGGAACAAAACTACAGCTACAAAAACAATAACATTCAGTTTAACAATTTAAAAACATAAATTTGTGCAAAACCAGATGTTAACTTGTCCAGCTTCAAGGTAAACAGCAAACTGTATTCATAACAACCCTTCTGCTGGACAACAAACACACATTACTTAATGTTGCAGTACGTAAGGCTCACTTCAGACCTCCAAATCTTATCAAAATGAACACAAATATCAAACAAACACATTTTAAACAAAGGACACATCTGTATTTAATGCAAAGCTATTTTCAAAAAATCCCAACCTTTCATAATCTACCATAATTGTAATAGTCTGAAAAGTAAGAATGCTTTCAGGCTTAGAAAAAAAAAAGGCTTCTAATTTTAAACATTCATGAGGACACTGAGAAGTGGCTTAGAACAATGCTTTAAAACATGTTTTCAGGCTTTAAACTGCTGAAAGCTGAGACCCCTTTATCCATTTGGCCTGAAGGAAGGGAGAGAAGTATAAAAATATGATGAAAAGACTGCACATGAAATTTTCTATTAAAGAAAATGCAACTGACTCCCTCATTCCAGCTCCTTCCTCCCATCACCACTGCACCTCCCCCTCCAGGGAAAGTACAGCTCTTGCCCGATGATCACCCTCAAACCACTCATCTACATCACAGGCTCTGATGCATGACTGTTTTTAACAAATACCTTTTGAAAATAATTTTAAAGGGCCACTCAGCCATCACTGATGCTGTTCCCAAACAGCAGGGACTCTGTCTCAGCACTGCATTGATGTCAGCTCATTTTAAACTATACCTTGGGATGAGTGATTTAATGTTCATTCTAAAAAAAGATCATGATCAGCCCTTTTAAATGGTTTTTTCCAACTCATAAAATGCATGCTTTATGCTGGGAATGAACTTCCCTTTGATACAGTGTAACTATAGGAAGGAGGGATTGTTCTCACATTTCTGTTTCATGGAAAACACCCTGCTGTTTGATTTTTAAAGTTAAAGGATTAAGCTGTGGGGTAAGAAATGCTGCTAAATGCAATACACTCTAGTAAGTTAAATACAGCCTCAATCTGATATGAAACACTGACTTTAAAAATAGCTATTCCTGTCCAAATACGCCAGTGAAAATAAATATGAATATATTGTAGGCATTAAAAGATGAATGTGTCAAGAATAAGAACAAATATTACTGTTACAGTAATTCAGCATAAAAAACCCCTCAATATATGAAAGCAAAGAAACAGCCATAAATTTATAGCAACAAGTAATAGGAAGGAAGTTTTGAAATTTCATGGGAATTCCACCTTACCAGGCACCTGTACATTTCTATGGGCATTTTCTTCTTGCCTTTTGTTATTCTTGATTCCTACCTTATAGTTCAATTTCAGAGCAAACCACCATACAACAAGAAATCACATTCAAAACTATCAGGTCATCAAAACTGCCTTTACTGTTTAAAAACAAAACACATACACAAAATATTGCAACCGCTCGTGGAATCCCACTCAGAAAACCCAACATCTTTAGACCTCTTCTCATCTTTTCATCACCATAATTTTTGCAGAACAGTGAGAGGTGACCCAGGCCATTTTAGGAATGACTTCTATCATTGCAATCCCTCAATTACAGCAGGTTACAAGAAGGAATGAATAGAGTATTACTGTAGGAACAGTACTGGTATATATTTCAGCTTGCTCTCTGATGTGCTCTGACTTCTGTTGGAGAGTGATATAGTGATTTCTTAGATTTCTAGTGATATAGTGATTTCTTCTAGCCTGCATTATTGCTCCCAAAATATTCAGTACCAAAGTACTCAGAGGTACATAAGGCTTTAAACAGTTTTAACACGAATTTCAAATTGAATTCAATGGTTTCAATGACCTTTTCATCAAAACCAAGCTCCAGAACTCCACCCCCTTACAGCCTGACAGGGCCTGCCCCCTTGGAGATGTGCTGGGCTCCATCTTAATAGCTGGCAACTCATCTTCAACCCAAAAAGCTACAGGTAAATAAATACATGTACATTTTTACTTCTAAAATACAAAGATCTCTGCTGTTACCAGGACAGAACTGAACACCAAAAAACACCTGCAAGCAATGAACATGGTTGAAGACACTGAAATCAAGAAAACAAGAATTAAAAATTCTTAAATTATAGACTAGAAAGCTCCTAAGTGCCGACTGCATGTATGCATATTTAAATATCAACAGAATTGCATGGAAACATGCATTTACCACAAAATCCGGAAGAATGGTTGGGACCTGACTTCCAGTCAGGTTTGTAATTTCATTCAAGACTGAGATTACTTCATATAAATGGATTTATTTCTGTCTGCACAGTATAATTTAACCTGCAAATCTATTTCCTTGAGATTAACCTTGAGTATTTGCTGTTATAAAGTTCCTTAAGCATGAATTTTAAGTACAAGGATTCATAATCAGCTTCCATATACCCATGTGGAATGATACAGAAAGAATACACTTATAGTCTCCAAAATAAATGTTAGTATATCTTTTAAAAACTCCTCAATAAACGCAACTAACAAACCTTTGAAGTGATACATCTGTTGAGTTAGTTTTTAGCAAGACACTGAAAAAACAATTTGGTAAGGTAGTTAATGCTTTTCATAGCATTGTAGCATTGAGCTTCAATATTCACCATTATTAGAAAGTTCAATAATTCCTTGTTTTGACACCAAAGTAAAAATTGTCCATAAAGTGGAAGGCTTTTCACAATTATGATGACTCTGCCAATGATTACAAAGATCGTCTTTTCTTCCAAATAACTGCTTGCATAAAATGCAATTATAGCCTGCTTTAGACCAAAATTCTAGTTTTTTCCTTGGTGTACCAAAGCCCACATTTTGCATCTCCTTGGAGGCTTCACTACTTCCTGACTGAGTCAGTTCACTTTTAGGTAAACTATTGACATTGTTTTGATGGTGAAAGGATATCTGTCTCTTCGGTTTTGGAAGAGGGTACAGCTCCTCCTGACAGGCACTGCCCTTTGCTAAACGTCTTCTCTCGCTGCGCTGTTTCCACAAGTGGGTTCTGTGTTTGACCAGCTCCCCCTTTGTTCCTCTGCTTCTTTGCAAAACCCCTTCCTTCACTCTTCCCTGAATCTCTTCTCCATGACAGCACAGTAAGTGAAACTTCATTTCACCAAAAGACTCTGCAATAAACTGGCATTGACCGCATTTGACCTGTAATTTCACTTCTCCTGGGTTATGTAACAGGTCCTCATAATTGCAATTATTTCCCCTGTTAAAAAAAAAGAAAATACAAACTTTTTAAGTATTAGCCAGGCAGAGAAGAGAGATGGCAATTTCTGTCCTTACAAGTTCCAAGAAGAGATGACAGTCATGAAACACTTTTAATTAAAAACAGGCATTGTTTCTACAGTATCTAATTCATTTGGAAGAGGGGAAAAAAAAGAAACTAAATAAATAATAGAAAGGCTGATTAGGAAAAAACTGAAACCAAATGACACTTCTAAGTTTAGGAATTGCCTCCAAAATTAGCCTTGGTAGAAATATTCTTTTAACAACACCTTTAATAAAAGGCTGATAACTTTTGTTAAAGTTCCTGATTCAGTGAGGTCAATCCAAATACTTCTAGTGCTGTGCTAGAAAAATGGAAATGACTATTACCTGTAATGTACTAGTAAGAGAAACCTACTTGTTTACAGTGAGTGATCTAAGGTCAATTTGAGGAAAAACCACCTCCCTTTCCAAGATCAAAACTAGGAAATTTCAAAGTTTCTTGCCTTTTTTTTTTCTATGAGTCCATAACATGGTTTAGGAAAGTTTAAATACCTAATTAGCAATCGGACAGCCCCTCTCCCTGATTTATGACAGCTCTGCAGTATAAACAATACACAGGCAGTCCCTGGTTAAGTTAAGACAATCAAAACAAGATCTCCTCAGAAATCTCATAACATCTATGAAAAGCACCTCATAACACTGCATTTATACATAATAAGACAAATTACCCAACAAAGCAGATAAACTGAATGATTGCTACTATGACAGCTACTAAGACTGAAAGAACAGTACTGGTGTTTCTTAGTCTCAAGACAGTAAAAGTTTCTGACTGATGCTCCAGAGTGGAGCTATGAAAAGTAAAGCAAGTAAAGTGGAATTGTAGCGTTGCAGTGAGGAGTTACATTAAAGACCTGAGTGTTCTTCAGTGAAAATAAATGCAAAGTGGAACAAACAAAAAAGGCAACATTTTTACTGCATCAAGAGACACCACCTCAAAATGATAATACAGAGGTAAACATATGTTCTATCCATCTTAATATAGCAAATGTTAACTTTTCTACTTGGCTGAGTGATCACAAAAGCAGCAGTAAACTCAGGACAGATTAGCTCACAGCACCCCTTAAAAGGAAATGGGATCATGATATTTTACAGGGAAAACAAACTACAAGCTAATACTGAAATATGAATTTCACTTACTGCAATTGGTACCCTTATCTTCTAGGGAAAACTCAAAAGTGGGTAAGACAGAAGACAGTGCAGGTTAACAGAGCACTAACCACAAGAAACCAACTGACCCAAATATGGCAGTATATCAGGTGTTACTAAAATATATGCAAAATTATTTTGGATATTCAAGTGTCAGTAATAATTTATAGTCAATGAATCAGCTAAAATATACTGGCTGGTCTAATGGATTGACTAGATTCAAATGAAATATTTAAACCATTAGGGAATCTCGCTTAGGGGGAAAAAAGCAACAATTTTCATAATGGTGAGGTTTATAAATTTCCACTGACAACTTGAAATCCATTTTTCATTAGCATTTAATTAGTGAAAACTCTCACCTCTCTGTAGCTTCTTCTGCCTGTTTTATATTCCTGTCTCTCTTCTTTGAACTATCTTGCATCTGTTGCTCACTAGTAGAGGGCTCTGTGCTGATAACAACCCTGTGGACTTCTCTGAGGTGGCCAAAGTACACTTTTGCATGGCCAAAAACTTTAGCACAGAACTCACAGCACACCAGCTTTTTGGGTTTGCCTTCGTTGTGATGAAGCTTCATATGGGTGCTCAGGCTCCCAGAATGGACATATGTCTTCCTGCAGATCCTGCAGCTGTAGGGCCGCCTGCTCGTGTGCGTGTTCATGTGGTCCTGGAGATGGTGCTTGAGCTGGAATGTATGGTTACAAACATGACATCTGTGCAGCCCCTTGGGGACAGCTGGACATGTATTTCTACTTAGATCACCTGATGTAGGTGATGTAGCATCACTGGGCTTTGAACTTAAACATTTATTGGTGAATGAGCCATTTAAAAATAAGTCTTGCTCATGAGATGGTGTCTCTACGATTGCTGCAGGAGTCAGAGGTGTGAACGCCTGCACAACTACCACTGGTTTTGGTCTGATACTGCGGTATTTTTTCACTGCTTCTGCTTTATTGTCTTCAGGTGTCTGAGTATCAACCTTCGCTGTCTCTCTTCCTTCTCTAAACTTATTAATTATGCATTTCCTTTGCTTGGCCTGAAAAGTCAATAAATCTTCTGGGGCTCTTTTCTTCCTGCCTCTTCTTTTAGAGGTTGCACTGTTCAATTTTTTAAGACTGTCGACATCATCCACTTTGCTGGATGGAGAGAAAATATTTTCTTGAATGGCTTGTTTGGGGACTTGTGTAAATGATACATCTAATTGCTTATCAAAGGCTTTGTTTTTCATCAAAGATGGTATTTTTTCACATTCAGATTTTAGTGAATAACCAGGTATGTCCGTAACATTAGTATACTGCTTAGATTTACAGAACATTGAATTTTTCGTCCCTAAGTAAGGCAAAATAGGAACTTTTCCTTTTGATGCTGATGGAGTCATCTGAATTGTACTGCCAGAAACTGCTGGTGACAAGACAGCAACAGGATTTGAAGAATTTCTGGGTTTTTCCTTTAGTTTCTCAGGTGTCAGGAGTGACTCTCTTGTGGCTTCCAATGCTGTCTTCACAGAGTACAGCCTTAGTTTCACGGGATTAGTTGTACTTGCTGGCTTGGGTAGAGAGTCTTCAACTACAGATGGCCCAGAAATATTACTGCTAGCAATTTCAGTTTTGTTCATTAAACAAGATCCAGATTCCACACAATTGCTTTTATTTACTAATGTGGCAACTCCAATTTCATCTGAGTCACAGTCTGTTAGCATCTCTTGCTCAGCTGAATCTGAACTAGAATGACCTTCAGGACAGTCTTCAGTTAGAGCAGTCATGGGGGAAATCTGTGATGAGATCAATGCTTTGGTAGGAATCTTGTTATGTATACTCAAACCAGAGATTTGTGCCATATTTTTGTCACTCAGCAATTTATTTCTTACAGATCGGTACCTGGGGATGGGCAGCTTTAAGTTTTCAGAAGGGGCCACAGTCGACGGCTGAACTTGCTGTGTTAGTGCAGGCGCAACACAGGGCACAGCCAACAGGGAAAACGTGCCCTGGTGGGCAGCCACCTGCATGACAGCATAGTTCTGAGCTGGTACCACCAGTGGATTAGAACCTGAAGCTGAATTTGGTGTCATTGGCTCAGGCAAAGATGACTGAGAGCAAGAAAGCACTCCAGATGTTAAAATTTTTGGTACCATTTTTGGAGCAATGGTCCTAAACTGACTTTTCTTCTGAGAACTTTGTATTATATCCGAAGGGGATTTCTGTTTATCTGTAAGAATAACATAACAAAGATGTAATATGACATATGGTATTTTTTAAAAATTACTCTCTCAAAAATAAAACTGCTTACAATGGATAATATTACACATAAGCTTATTAAAATATTTAGGCATTTAAATATTGACCACCAAATTAAATCTAGAATTGCAGAAGTTTCATAGACAAAAGCATTGTCTGAAGTAACATGCTTGAACACAGATATGCAAAAAAATCTCCTATTAATCAAATCTTAATTGGATGTTTCATTCTAGGTTAGAAACTACATGACATTTCAGAACAAATACACCCACAAGCCTCTTCAATCCTGGAAAAGCTGCAAGAGCATGCTGGCAATATTCTGCTGGAAAAACAGGGACAGGATTTAAGCTCCATGACACAGAACTTCTCTGAGCACCAGCTCTGATCATCTCTCTCAAACAGAATCATGCTATCTTTCAGACTTTCGCTAATATTTAGAATTTGTGGGTTTTATCAGATACAGATCAAAGTTTTCCTGATGAAGTCTTAGAAAAATTACTGCTACAAAACATGCAAATAATGTATAATAAAATCAAAGATGACTTGAAAAAATATGTGAATATGAACTACTGTTAAATACCCAATCACAAAAATCACTCATGTGCCACTAACGCACAACAGAACTACTGTAGTAAGTTATTTAAACATTTTCTTGAAAAACGCAATTTATCAAGGTTATATCACAATTTCTTCCTGTTTCTATTTGTGTTCATTAAAGTTGCAAACGTTTTTAGTGAAGAAGAATGTGGGGATAATTAAAACAAACAAAAGGAAAAAGATAAAATTCCTATGATATAATATGAACTAGGCAGCAAAGACAGCTGCTGACATTTCAGACCCCACAGAAAAGGATTTGATACATAGTTAATTGTAGCACTACCATTTCATCCATCAGTCTCATTACCCACTCCCAAATTCAATTATTGTCACTTCCAGTTCTCAAAACCTGGGACAGGTTTCCTGGAAAAAAGAAAACCCCAACCACCAAATATTCAGCTACAAAGATCCCAAGCAAAAAGGCAATTTGGACATAAGCAAAAATCTTTTGAGAGAGGAATCACATTTGAATAGAACACATAAAAGTAAATGCTGCAATCCTGAAATATGGCAGTAAGATAATTCCGTAGGAAAGTTTCCATTCCTTGCTGTTTTAAAGACTTGTGTTGCAAATGCATTTATAGGTGATTCTGGACTTAAAAAGCTAACTGTGAATTATGACCAACACAGGAAACTCCAGTAAATTTATTTTAATCCTGAATGTTTTTCTCAGACATCACACACTGCAACAAGCACTGCAAGCTACAGACCTATCACATTTCATGACCAGAACTCCTGGACAAATATATATGTATATTTACGGTATGCACATGTGCAGTAAAACCACTGCCTTCAGGACATGCTGGATTCACTGAGCAATCACATATAAATGTACAGTTCATATTTAGTACATCTGATGCTTTTGAAACTCTTTGATCAGCAGATTCATAGAGCAGTAACTATGCAGGGCATAAGCCTTTGATCCTTTTATTGCCATCTATTACATCAAACCCCAAGTCCATTATGTACTTTCTTTACACTCCAGTTAAGTGAAACTACTGGGCACCACCATAACTTTCTTTCTGCTCAATGTCTGTAGAGACATTCTGAATTTCTAGACATTGTGTGCAGACTGGGTTACTGCTCATCTGGAAATCCTACTCTAATACTGAGATCTCTGCACACAGGGAGAAGTCCAGATTTGTGCAACCTAGAAAAAGTAAAAACATTGTATGTTAAAATTGTTTCCCTACAGCACTTTTAATTCTCAATTTTTTTTTTTAACAAGCTAGTCACTAAAAATAGAGACCTTTACATTTTCAGCTGCTAAGATTTCTATTAGTACTCAGATGATGATTTGTTTCCTGCAAGGTATCTTCTTGTTGCTTTTGAGTAAACAATTTAAGTACTTCTGAGAAGAATGATAAAATTATGTAAAGTATTGTAATCACTAACCAAACTAGCTCTGAACTTCAATGATAGTTACAGGTCAAGCTGTATAGCTTTAATACAGCAGATGACAGAATAAGGGTGCTTTCCTTTTAGGGGACAGAATCAGTTCTTATTTCTCCAGATTATGCTTCCCATACTTTGACAATAAAGACTTTCTCCAAATCAGGAGCTATTCAGCTTGCTACAATATTCAACATGAAGCTGTTTCCGTTCTCTCTCATTTCTCTTGTTCCTCTCCCTTTTTATTTCAAAATTTCTTTCACTGATTTGCATGAAACTTCTAGGAAAGTCAGCATTTCAGCAGACTACTACCTGTGCTACTCCAAGTTACAAGGCACCCACTTTTCAACCAACAGTAACAGGAAAAGGTGGAAGTTTTGCTGTGGACATGCCACCTCTACAAATGGCAGCCATAAAAACAAGGTTGATTTGAGGTTAGGAGGCAATATCTGTAGAAATAATGTATGGCATTAGCTTTAAAAAGAACCATATATTTCTCAAATATATTGACTTGCCTAGCACAAAATTGAGCTGTACAATCACTTTTCTATAAAGAAAGAATCTCTACATATTTTCTCAGCATTCAACAGGAGAGTGTTGCTCTAGAAGCCAAGATCTTCATCAATAACAAACACAAGGTGCTCTTTGAAACAAGGTCTGTTTAGATCAATATCCTTCTTATACAGTTAACACAATGGTAAGAATTGTTATAACTGTTTGAGAAGGGATTTTTATACAAACCCTTTTTCCAACTAGTGTAATTTTATCATAAGTAAGTTTTGCAAACAAGCAAAGGATACCCAACTCTGCATTTCCCTCCCCTCCAACACAGCTACTGTAATTAAGCTGCTTCACCAGTGCCTAAATATAGAGAAGGGCTAGATGCAGACTAGCTGCCTGATGATGCTGCAGGCTGGTTAACACTTTGCTTGCAGACTGGGAAAGCTAATTGGAAGAACTGGTGAAGGCCTACTTCGCATCTTGGATCAGGAGAAAGCAGCTAGTCAATTCACAGACTGGAGGTTCTACTGACCCCACCAAGACTGTGCAAGTATCACCAGTGACCAAAATTCTGGCTCCCATTTATAGTTGGTGAAAAGTTTCAACAACTTCCTTTACACACAGAAAGAACTATAGTAATTCATGTCTTCACCACACTGAAGGACTTGGATATGCTCTGGCTGTCTGGCTTGTGTCAAGGCTGCTTGCATCTTTCAAGATGCTTATATGCATCTTTCAAGGGCATTCCATTTCTTCCAAATTATTTCTGTTTCTGATTCAAAGGATTCATTTTGACTTGTCAGTTGTGACCTGAGGAAAAGCCTTTGTGCCTATGCAATCCCATGAAGTCTTTCACCTAAGAAAGGGAAATTTCAATTAAGGGATGCTCTGCAATGGCATTTGTGAGGATGGCCCTTCATTTTAGACAACATTCTTTCTGCAAGTCAGTCTGCAGATCCTTCACCGGAAGACAACAATTTTTATACTTTCTTTAAAATTTTCATTAATAAAAAAGGAAATAAATGAAAACATTAGATTTAATATCTGAAGGATGTGAAGCTCATTTTTAACTGCTGTGTCCTCAATCTTTCAGATGACTGTGGAGTTGGGGCAACAGATAGACAATTTTAAATAATTACACACAAGGGTAAACTAAATGCAGTTCAACCTATTTACTTTTAAAGTCTATGTTAAAAGATTAATGGTTACCATGCTATGACCTGCAAGTATCAAATCGCTCAGAAACTTGTAGGATGTCCTAAGCTTTCATCCCTTCTAAATAACCTTAAAATCGTATAGAAGTGGACAGTGACACACCAATACAAAAACCAATGATGCATTAAATTCTCTGAAAGAGCCATGCTGGCAAGAGTCCTCTGAAGGAAACAGTCTCCATGGGTAGCTGCTTCTTCTTGGTTCCCCTGCCTTCCCAAGTCATCCATGTCTGGTCTACTTCAGCCTAATCTGCCTTATTTTTGTACTTCCTTTAGTTTGTTCCCTATGTAAAGCACACAACATTGCTGAACTCAGATGCCGTAGAAATTATCAGAAGAAATTCAATTTTCAGTACTATCTGGTCTATTTTGAAAGCAACCACCAAACAGCCACCACAGAAACCACTAAGTAAAAGTGCTCATTTTTAAAATAATTTTGTAGTTCCACCTCAGTTGTGCAGGTATGTATTTCCTTTGCGTATGAATTGACATATGAGAGAAAGTAACACCAAAAAGGAAAAGACAGAATACAGATGAAGATTAATAAATATCCAATGCACATTAACACTGCTGAGTCTTTTGCTGACTTTGTAAGGAAGAGTATCTGTTCTGTGGGAAAGAAAAAAATGCACAACTGTCTAACACACATTAGATCATTTTCTGCCAATGATGGTTAATCATTCATTTTGCCAAATCTCCATACACACTAAATACCTGTGGATACTGTCTTTCCAGCACAAGTTTCTTGCTTTTGCTGACCCAGCATACTTTGTTGGACACAATGTTTCTCTGCAGGATTAGCATGCAAAAAAACACCACCTGCAAAAGTGCTTCAGTCAGTTATAAATAGATCCCAGGACAAAAAAACCCAAAACAACCAAACCCCCAAAACCAACAAAACCCAGAAAAAGACAATATAAAACAGCAATATAAAACAGTAACTTCCAGTTAATGCATTAAGAAAACTGCTTTTTGCTCTTTGCCATTTTTCTCTCCTCAAAATACACTTTAAAATCAAATCTATTTACATGCCAAATACAAGGTGATAGCTTAATAATTGAGTAAAGCTGGTTAATGTGGCAAACAGATGGGATGGCTTAACTTCAGTGTCACGGCAGACAGTCAACAGCAGCAAAACAAAATGCTTCAAAAAATGAAGAAGATTCAGTAGCTTTAGTAAGTAGTTTTAATACAGGGGCTAAATTCCATGCTCATTTACATTTTCCATAATTCTGTGTAAATAAACTGCAGATATTAAACAAAACAGAATTTGGACTTCTTTATCCAAAACCAGATTTGCCACACACCTATACAAAGTAAGATTAGTAATAAAGCCTACAAACCATGAGTGTCCAACTCTATACATTATAGCAATTTATCTGTAGTTGTTTCTACCTTTGCTAATAGTAACTGCCTGGGTAGAATGTTCTGTTCAGGGTATTTGCATCAGATAATTTTCTAAAATTAATTTCAACAGAAACTACTAGCCATTCTCAGTATGTCTGCATTAAAAAAAAAAAAATTAATCTAGTGACACATCTGTGCATTGGGTGAAGACCTTGATATGCGACACAGCAATGTGTCTTTGATCTGTGAAAAGCTGCCCAAATTAGGCAAAGCTGTAGACTCTGGGCACGTGTTCAGTGGATACTTGAAGCAGCTAACTTTTCCAATGATTACATTAGGAATGTGCTCCTGTTTCAGGCTGGGCCAGATTTTCCCTCAACTATGGCTTTAGGTCCAAGCACCCAAACTGGAACAAGGAAATGGTCTCTCCTTATCTCTGAACTGCAGAGCTGACAGTGTGGAAGAGAAACATGGGAACATACAGGGCAAGCAGAAAAAGGACAAGACTAGAAATGAGACTTGAAAAGTGTCCAGGCCAAAGAGTCAGGGTGGGATATGGAAATTAAATGCAGACTTAAGACAGGTAACCAACATTACACATAATGTGGAAAGGAGAAGCATTTAAGCAAAAAGAGAAATCTCACATTTCTTACCTTTTTATTACTTGATTTTTTTAAACTATGTTTACATAGAGTGATTTTGTGCAATTTATACTAGCTTAGAAAAAGAAGCAGTATAACTAAGTATTTTAATGCAAGATTGGAAAATCACGATAGATCATTCACACAAACACTAAGATACAGAACGTGCAAATACACTTAGAAAATTTATTTTGGTATACAACAGGAGGAACAAGACCAAAATAACTTGTTAAAATTCTAGAAGCTTTAACCTGTATCTTTAAAGCTATATATAATTATATCTGATTTGAGCATAAATGTGATTTGCTAGTTGTGCAACAAGCATTTCATAATTTAGAAAGGTCTTCTTTACAGTCTGCAAGCTTATTATTTTAAGGGATTAGGATTATAGAGCATTTCAAGAAATTCTATGAGCAGGGGGATGCTTTCTGGATTCCTTAAATGGTCTCCAAAAGACTCTTCTTAGCAGAAGAGCACACTGCAATAACAAAGATACACATTTTTTTTTACATTAATTGGACTCCATTAAAGAGGATGTTCAACATTAAAATTTCCAGTGGCATTTTTCAGTGTGGGAATAAGCTGAAACTATTTTTAGCATAAACTGTCACCTTGCAGAGGTAAGTCATACAGTAATCCAAGATCACAGGTACATAGTTTGCATTTAGGGAAGCTCTCCAGTTTTCTCTCTAATTCAGTCTTTTGTTTTTGTCTGAAACATTGTCCTGGTTTGAAGGA
>VZTR01004411.1:0-34114 GCA_013400775.1 Chaetops frenatus
GGGACTGGGGAGAGACTGGGGCTAGGGAGAGACTGGGGTTGGGGAAACTGGTCTTGTAGGGAGACTGGGATTGGGGGTGACATCGGTCACTCTTTGGGCCCAAAGGTGCAGCAGAGCATCACCTGTCTGGAAAACAGGAAAAAAAAAAGTGAAGAATCTTCATGGCAGAACAACGGGAATAGAGCCTGGAAGAAGAGTTTTGTTCACTTCCATTGAAGACAATTTTCAGGTGACACCATGCTGTTAATAGGACCTGTTCACATTTAACAATAAACCATAAACTCTTGGAGGGTGAGCAGCACTAATGAGCTGTCCTGCTCCCAGTGAGGAGCTGGCATGATGCTCCTGAGGTTCCCATCAGTTAAAGTCACAAACATTCCCCCTTGTGGGAAAAACTCAGAGTATCCCAAAAGTCATGGGATTTTTGGCAATTGAGCAAATTCTGGTGTAGGGTGGAAATCCTCCATACCCTGAGATAGAAATGTGGGCATGCAGAGGTTAAACATGTCCTGGCACATATTCCTATAGCCACCCTGGCTTGGTCCCAAAAAAAAAAAAAAAATTACTTGTTGTTGAATCAAACATTTACTTGCAGTTGAATCATGCAGTTTTGGGTCCATTTTATTGAAAATGAATGGCCATATGTATTTTTTATTACATATTCAAAAACTGTGACATGAGGTTCTTTATTTTTGCTATTTCAAACAAAACAAAAACAACTGAGGAGAATAAAATTATAGAATCATTGATGTTGGAAAAGGCCTCTAGGATCACCAGCCATCAGCTCTGTCACCATGGTCACCACCAGACCATGTCCTGAACTGCCATATCCACAAGTTTTTTTCACACTTTAGGAATGGAGACTTCACCATTTCCCAGGACAGCTGTTCCAGGGCTTGACAACCCTTTCCATGTGAGAGAAACCTGCTAAGTTTAAAGACAGAGGTAGGAAATAATTCCAAGATTATTGTTATTATATAAAACTGTTTTTGATAGGAACATCAGATTGCATAAACGGTTCTCATAAATGCACCTTTCCCACCCCAGCGACTGCAGTTTGATTTTTCCCTCGCTGCAGTTGTGAGTAGGAGGTGTTTAATGCAATCCTAACTTGCCATCTCGTGGCATTTCTGTGAATTACCACAGTTCAATTTCTTTCAGTCAGTTTAGGATTATGTTCATTTCCTTAGGACAGGGTTCCTGTTTGCCCACTCACCCTCCCATGCAGGAAGAGGCAGCTGGAGGCTGTTCTGCAGTGTAGAAAGGCCACAGATGGTTGAGCCAGGTGCTGTGGGCCTGCTGAAGTTGTGGTGGATCAGAGGAAATGTGACACATGCCAGTAGATAAAACAGGGATACCAGACACAACAGCATCCATTAATTTTTAATTAATTGTTTTTGCTTAGCAATTGTATAGAATATTCCTTTTCTTTTAGAGCAATGCCTTTGTTTTCATGTTGGGAAATGTGGGATTGCTTTATCTTTACAGGTGGCAGGAACATGAAATTGCAGGGAAGAAAAACCCCCTGGGATCACCTAAAGTTCTCCTTTCTCCTTGTTCCTGCTTAGCATAAAGGTGCAAATTTAAATCTTCTCAGCAAATACATGTACTCAACAGAATTTTGCTTTCTCAGTAATATTCCAGTTGATGTTATGGAGATGGAAGGAGCTTCTGCTCTGTTTATTTGTTTTAATAACAATTAGAAGTGTGCTGCTTTCTTTCAGCTCTTCACCAGCATGTTTGGTTTTGGTTTTCTATGTGACAAAGCAGACAATATGCCAGGGTAAGTTTCTAAACAATTCTCTTTCACTTGAATACACAGATTGAATTTTTATCAGATAATCTTTCATTAGCACAGAAAGTTAAGAGCTTGTAGAGCTCCCCAAGGGAATGATTGCTTAGAACAGCTTCTTTCCTGTGGAGGCACCTAAATGCTGATTTATCAGGGCCTAAATGCTGATTTATCAGTGCTGAAAGTAATCTGGATCTTTGTTCTTTTATATCTCGTCTTCCTCCTCTCCCCTTTCCCCTTCAAAACAAAGCACTGACCCTCGTAAGCTTTGTTTCAAGAGATGAAGACATTCAGACACAACATTGGGCAGCACCCACCCCAGAGTACCTGAGAGAGTGTGATCAGGGTGGACCCAGAGCCCAGATCATCAGACAAGTCCCTGATGATGAGGTCCAGCAGAAGTCACAGCACAGAGCCAGCCTGCAGGTCAGCAGCAGGTCTGAAGCTGAAGGAACCAGACCCAGCTGTGCTGGAGACCAGCCCTATTCCAGCAGAGCTCCAGCTGGGACTACACATAACCAAGGTTTCCTGGTCCCAGGTACAGAATCCTGCTCTTGGTCTCAGTAAATTTCATACAGGTGTTGATTGCCCAGCCCCTGGTCTATCCAGATCTCTCTGTGTGGCCTCTCTGCCCTCAAAGGAGTCCACAGCTTCTCCTTGTCATCAACCTTACCTCATGTACATTCAGTTGCTGCATGCAGATCGTTTATAAAAGCACCAGCCCTCCTGAGGAACCCCAGTGGTGCCTGGCTGCCAGGCACGTACTCTAACCTTGAGCCTGGCCAGTCAGCCCATCATTTCACACCATTGGAGTTGTCTGTGGCATCTCCTGTGTATCCAAACATGCAAAGCCTGCAGCTGGATGCTGACACTCTGCTCTGATCTTCAAAACGCTCCTGGATTTTTTTACAGGCCTTTTATTTTGTTGCATTTTACCATGAGTGAAAAGCAAGGCCCTTGATCACACAGCAAGGGAGCTGTGCTCCCCCACCAGTGCCAGTGGCAGTCCCTCAGATGTCAGCAACACTGGCCAGTGCCTGGGGATCCTAAACTTTATGACAAGTTTGGCAACTTTTTTATTTCCAAACTGAACCTGAGTAGACAGACTTTTCATGCCCAATGATTTGGGGCTCAAGTTTTTGAGATGAACAGACAAAGGTACAAATGGATGCTGAATTTGTTTTACTTAATCTGTTCTTTGATAGAATATTATATCAGTTTTGTGTCACACCTTTTTGTTGCATTCCATCAGCCTCAATAACCAGAGCTGGACCATAGGAAGCCCAAGCAGACCAGGTCTTTGGTCACAGTTTAGTGCCAGGGAAGTGATGAAACAGACACAGTCCTATCACTGAAGGGAGCTGTAGGAAAAGGAAAAGTGGCATAAATGAATCTTAACAACTCTGGAGTTCTCAGGCTTCACAAATCCTATTTATTTAAGCCTTCTAGCACAGCAATGAGGTAATTAATAGAACTGTGTGTATACCTCATTTTGCTTTGGTGACTTAACTGAAAAATTAGCAGTAATTTTTAGAACATTGAACTGACCCAAAATGAAATGCATTTCTTTTGAGTAACCAAAACAAATTTTTTTGATTTACGTGAAAAAAGTCTTGGTGTCCAGTACTTGCAACAAAAGAAAATGAGCCATAGGTTTAAAAGAAGAGGCAGAAAAATCCTCTACCCAGATGTGGTTACAGCATTCTCATGCCCAGTGGACATGGGCATGTTACTGCTTAAGATGGTAACCTGTGATCCACACTGAGAGTGCCCATGACAAACATGGATCAAATCAGAGAGATATTGACAGTAACTGAGAATGGGTGAAAAAGCATGTTATGGCTTTCTATAAGTCCATTAAAAAACTACATGAGCCTTTTATGAGCCTTTTAAAGGAAACCAAAAATAGAAGTTTATTTAATTCCCTTTTTATGATGTTTCTAGTGGCACTGCTATTTAATTTGCACAGAAAGTCTTGTGCAGCTGCATTCCTTGTGGTGGTAGATTCATGCAGGCAAAGAAGGAAGGGAATGGGAAGTTCCTGTCTGTTGGAAATGTCAGGACCAGCCAATGCAAGAGTGCTCAGCAGGATGAAACCAGCTGGGAGTTGTGCTGATTCTGCTGGTGACAGTGCCTGCAGGATCCAAGCAGAATCTCCAAGCCTCCTCCTATCTGGGACTGAATCCTTCCTCCTGTGCAGCAGCCCCTGACCTGCAGAGAAATGTGAATTATATCATGCTGCACCCCTCCTTGTAGGTATGGCACAGAACACAAGCTTGGAAAAACACAACTTACACTTAGTGTTCATGATAAAAGCTTCTTACCCCACTGGAAGTCTGAAGGCGTGCCAAAAAGTTGTAACATAACATAATTCATGGGTAGCAAAACTTTTCAACATTAATGCAAAATGTTCTGACATGCCAGAACAATTAGAGCAGCTCAGCTCCTGAAGGCAGTCTGGCAGAACAGACTCCTCTCGGATGGTGTTGGTGCTGTTAAACTAAAGCACTGTTCTATGAAGAGATGACATCAGATATTAGGTTTAGCCTTATATTTGTCATTGTGCTTTAAAATTATTAAAGGACCAACAAGAAACCTTTATGAAAAGTATTTATAACATGCAAGCTTAATAATTCACAGTGAATCCATTAAATTTGCAAAGGTACTTTAACAGCATCAAGGAACCACTCCTAAAACACAAGAGAATAAGAATTGTGTGCAAAATAGCACTATTATATTATCATAGTAAATGATGAGGATATAAGTATTTTTTTAGTTATATTTTAATATTCTTGGCCATGTTATGACTAATGTATAACTTGCATGAAAATATAACATTTTTAAATACAGCATGAAAGAGGTGCTGGGGAAGTGAAGAAACAGAAAGTTGATGCTGGTCTGAATATCTTGTTTAGCTTTGTGACTTTCAGTAGGTCTTTTAGAAACAAGAAGATTTTGTTGTTGCTCAAAATACTTTGTGTATGCATAGTCATAAATTCCCAGTGTATGATGCAGAATTTCTTCATTTGAAATTGCTAAAGCAGAGTGCTGCAATGGATGTTTGACAACTCCACTCTAAACCAGGCAGAACACAACATTTTACTTTGTCATTTTATCTGTGTTCCCTGGCTTCAAGTTTGAAATCACCCTTCTTGTTCCCCTCAATCTACACACAGAGCTTTACTCACACTGCTGACCTCAGCCAAGGAGTGAGTCTCAAACAGCACACGTGAGACTGCTGGCTTCACTGACCAGGTACAAACTGCTGCCAGTGGATTTACCAGATGGGAAAAGAGGCTGAAGAGGGAATGAGCAGGGCGACAAAGGCCATTTAGCATTTTCTTTTACAAGCCCCATATCCTCACACTCCAATTAAGCAGAGCAGGAGCTTGCTGCTCTGAGATTGCCCCTCAGCAGATAATTTTGCCCATTTGCACCGTGGCCCAGGGTGTTTTGTTTGCTGTGTGTGCTGAGGCTGCCCTGGTGAGCCCTGCAGCCGTGCCCGTGGCTGGGCTGCTCAGGGGTGGGTGTGAGATGTGCTGCCAGAGCTGCACTCACAGCTCTCTGTATTCAGGGCACGTGCCTGTGTTATGCCTCCCTCCTGCCAGGGCACTTTGGTTTCCGTAAGTAAAGCAGTACATTCAGCTATCAAAGGGAAAGGGTGAAGGCAAAGAAAAGGCCAGGAAGTTCCCATGTTTAATGAACCTTTCATTCAGTATATACAGCTTCTCATGTAAACCGAGTGTGTGGAGAGATCCCATGGAATTCAGACCAGGCAGTGTGAGGGCTAAATCGTTGAACAGGAAAGTAAGCAAAGAGTGTAAAAGGCTTATTTAGTTATCAAATTCAGTCCTTGTTATTTTTAGCCAATCCTATTCTATAATACAATTCATAAAATGATGTGTGATTCACAACAATTGTGTTGTGAAAAAGACAATGGGGGAGAATTAACCTGCTCTAATTTTCTGTATGACCTTAGCATTTGGCATGAAGGATGAAAAAGAGGATGATGACCACCATTCTTCTTTCCTCCACCATAAAATTGCATGAAGTGGGATGTAATTGCTCATCAGTGTAGACTTCTAAAAGCCCCAAGAGTAATGATGGTCACTATGAGATAGTGTATTACTTACCCAGGTTCTTCATTTCTCCCCTATGCTGGCTAGAAGAATGTAAGAGATGTCTATCTTCTGAGTCTCACTGGGCTTTGAACTGTGTAAGAGTCTTTGTTTCCATAAAACTGAAATGCCAGTGTTCTGTATTTTTCCTTAAATCCAAGTTGAACAAGCAGAAGTTTTGTCCCTTTGCAGTATAAGAGTTAGTGAGAACTCAGAGTCACTATATTATTTATACACTCTGTGTGTTCTCTGAGGATACAGCTGTGAGATGGTACCTAGATTACAGAAATTGTGTAGCATTATTCATTCTGTGTTGGATCATGTCACAGAAGCTCCCACCATGAGTAGGTGATCTGATTCAAAGTGAGGGGAAAGGGGGCCAGTGCTTGCTTCTTGCTTTCTCATCATGGCACTGAAAATGAGCTGGTTCCCATGCCTGTGGCTGGGTAGAGCTGTAGAATATCCCATGTTCAGGACAAGGACATAGCACATTGCCAGAAGAGACATGAGCAAAGGCATAATGAGATAATTACAGCTCTGTGTAAGAGCCAGTGTAGCCAGGCTGGTGAGAGCCAAGCAGCCCAAGACCCAGATCGCAGCCTCCCTCATCAGACAGGGCTGCCAGAATAAGTAGCCTGTGCCAATCTGCCTCATCTAGCTGGCACTGAAG
Source organism: Chaetops frenatus (assembly GCA_013400775.1). Taxonomy (NCBI): domain Eukaryota; kingdom Metazoa; phylum Chordata; class Aves; order Passeriformes; family Picathartidae; genus Chaetops; species Chaetops frenatus. The sequence continues at coordinate 6,581 of VZTR01004411.1, forward strand.
GCACAGATTCCATCACTTCATTGTCATGGGTGGGCACTGAGGGGAAGGAGAGGATGCTCAAATGTGCCTGTCCAGGCTGCAGCAAATGCTCTGCAGTGCACAGACAAATCCACAGCTACTCTCACCCTTAGCAGAGCCTTACTATGACACCCACTCCTCCTAACTCTTAATTCCTGAAACTAGGTTTTACACAGGATTTGAGCAGCCCACACAGGGTTTTGCTGGTCCTCTTCTTAGGGAGCATTTTGCTTTTACTGAATATATATATAGGGAAGTTATTGACCCTGTTATTACTCATGTAAAACACTTTCTAAACCCAAATTGGTCTTTATAAATATTCAACAGGAGATTTGCCTATGATTGATGGTTTTACTTTTACATATGACATATGTAGGTGTTTTTACTTTATATTTTATAACAGCATAAACAGACCACTGCATGTACTACATGTTCTGTATGAGGATGTAAGTGGTGCAGCAAGCTCTGTGCAGGAGCCAAATGCCATGCAGGGATGAGACGTGACGTACATTTATCAAAACCAGGAGAGAGAAAGCAAATTTCAGCATATTGGACAAAATGTACCTGCCTAAAGTGTGAGCTTTTCTATCCCACGCTATCATACCTCTTTAATAACCTGCTGTAATAAAAGCTAATAATGGGGCACATTATGATTAAATTAACTCTGCTGAACAAATGAAAACGTGGAGTTGCTATGAATTCCAAAGCGTAAATTCAGGTGTGGATATTGGCAGTTAACACCCCACCCCTTGGACTGTGAGTGGCTACTTGATCATCAGATCTGGGAAGCAGGCTGGCCTTGTGACACTCCTCAGAACTGCAGTGGCTGGGCAATAATGTGATTAAAACGAGAACATCACAGAACCTCAGAAGATTAGTTTGCCAGGGTGTTTCATCCTATAGCCTGAAGGCTTAGATTAACAACCTGTGTCGAAGCGACAGACTTTGGATCTTCAAAGGCTGTGGAATCCTCCCTGTAGGAGGCTCCAGAGCTCCACTGTTTTTATCAGTCTGATAAAATCACCCTGCTTAGACTGTGGGTGAGATTGAATTTATATCCAGAAATGAAATGATTCAATCTGTAACATTTAAAATGAATAATGAAAATATCTTCTTGGTTCAAAAGAAAAGCAGTGGGTTTTGTTTCACACAAATGCATAGTCTGCTGGTCATTAGCTACAGCCTCCTCTAAGGTGTGCCAGCTTTGTGACAAGAGATCCAGGAGAATGCCTAATTACTTGCAGGTGATTTGTGGCTGGTGTTTCAAGCATATGTCAATGAAATACAAGGTCTGTTTTATAACATCAAGGCACTAATCCTTTGCTAATTAAATGGAATTATACAAGTCAAAAAGTAAGCAATATTTGCTGTTGTAAGAACATTATTCTTTTTGCCTACGTAGGAAGTCTCATATTCTTATTGCACAGGACCCATATTCTACTTTCATTTCACCTACAGTATTGGACTGAAAGTGTGTTCTCTACCTGTGGCTCAAGTGCTTTCCCATGTGGTTGGAACCTCCTGTTACTGACTCAAAATCTTGGATGTGAAGTAAAACCGAAGTAAATTGATGCAAGGGCTTAACAAGCTGACCTTGGACAAGCTTTGCCCATGCTGTTGTGAATAGCTGATAAAGAGCTCCTGAAGGAGGCAGCAATTCATTGTAGCAGTGTGTGCAGTCATCACAGGGGTCCATAATGGCTTTGTTAAGGCATGACAGGGAAGAGGGTCCAATTCCTGACCTGAACCTTTGCAGAAAGTACTGCCAGGGGATCTGGGTGCAAATCAGTGGGTAGTGCTCATGGTGGTGGGATGGGATGAGAGCCACCCATGCTCAGAGGGACGTGGTGGTCTCAGTTTGTACAGGATCCTGCAGAGCACCAGCCTCAGTTTGTTTCTTTGCACTCACTCTTATGTACATGCCCAGCACCCCTTGCCTGAGTCCCCCAGCTGTGGCTGCGTTCAGGACTCTGCACAAGCTGCGAACAGGTACAAGTCATGAAAAAGTGCAGCACAAATGTTCCTGCTGTCCAGATGTTCTTTCCCCATGCTGAAGCATTAGGGACTGGGTGAGCTATACATAAGTTATAACAAGATTTCTCAATTTTAGATTTAGCAGCTTGCACTGTTTATTTCTCTCTTTTATTCGCTTGTAGCATTTAAACTGAGCAGTGTTTCCAGGTAATTGAGACACTTGGGAAAACTGGTATTAACAAAATCTATTTTTCTGTGTAAAGTGTTTGGCAGAAAATGACAAGCTTTCAAGTGCTTTTTCCTTTTTTAAAATGCTTTTGGCTGTTATTAGTGAGGGTTAAAAAAACCTCCAGTGTGAACAATTGGCCATTCAACCAGCACAGAAGGACTACGGCTGTGTTAGCCTCTGCCCCTGGGGAGAGCTGCAAAGCCTTGGTTACAATGTCACAGGAGTTCTGGCAAGTGACAAATAAAAGGAGAAGGCAAAAATTGTCAAGAAGGCTTTTGCCCAAAGATAAGCTTGAAACTACTGTAACTGCTGTAACAGGAGCTACTCCTGGGTGCTTCCCCAGCCTGCTGACAGGAAGGATTTGGGATTACTGAGGGCTTTATGCTATCACTCTGCTGGGAGTCTGGGGACAATCCAGCAAAGTTTCACTTGCACCTCCTTTTTCTCCAGCTAAGTGCAATCTGACAACTCTCTGTTTTGTTGAGGAAGTATTTGTGATTGGATAGAACAAATAAAACCCAAATGATAAATTGCTTTGAAAGAAATAGATTCTGTAACTGAAGGAAGGGTGGGTGCCTGGAGGACTGAACAGGATCTGGAAGGAAATCTAGCAGAGCTGACCAGATTCCAGCCTGGCTTCTGCCACATTTCCCTACAGATCCTGTGTTATTTCCCTGTGTACTGGATGCCCCAACAAAAAGGCATTTGTGCCTTTTAGCACTGCCCTCCCCACACTGCGTGCCCTGTTCCACTGGGGAGGTGACAGTGCTGATTTAGCTGGATCCCATCTCCAGCCTGGGGTGGAGGTTGTTCTCCATGGGGTTTCATAGCAGATGGAGTAGATCTCAGGGAATTTGAAGTGTCACAGAGAAAAAGAGATGTATAGAAAAGTCTGTATTTAGCTTCCATTTAGAAGCTTCCATTTAGCTTCTATTTAGAGCTGCAGCAGAGCTCAAAGCCTGAACTTCATGTGTAGACAATTATTTTGTTCTCTATTTGTTCATTTGGTGGGAGGCCTCTGTCTCAGGTGTTCCTCTGGTTAAGGGTGTCTGCAGTGGCAGTTTCTGCATCCAGGAGCATGTCCTTCCTGCAGGGTGGCATTCTGGGTGAAAGTCTCCATTATTACTGAAATGAGGCCAAGGAAGAAGGAGCTACAGCTCAGAAAAAGAAAACCCAAGCAACCAAACAAAACCCAACACCAAAAATACCCAGAGGAAGCCTGAGGTTCCCTGCTGTTCCTGAAATGTCTGGGACTGTCTCTTGGAAGACTTAACATGCAGGTGTCCCAATGATGAGAGAGAAAAGCCCAAAGCTTCCTGCTCAAGTTCCAGAGACCATTTATCCTCCCAGATCCATGACCCTCTTGTTCCCTGAGTTACCTTCAATTCTGCTAGTCATCCTGCAAGTGGCATCAGATTGCATAGAGCAGCTGTGGGACTCCCCAGCCACTCTTCTACTTCCATGACTTAGAAGTCATTTCCAATGGAGACTTACTAAAGGAAGCCACATTAAAAAAAAACCAAAAAAACCCAACCAAAACAACTCATATCCTTGCTTTTTTTCATTATTTATAATATTCAGTAGGATTTGGGACCCCAGCACGACATCAACCATGTCTGTTTAAAGTGATTTTCAAGTCTGACTGATCTTTTTCAGCAGAACATATATATTGCTTTCTTAATGTACCATCCTCCCCTTCCCCTAAGGAGCAGCACTTATTGATGGGCCATCAGATACTGGAAGAGGAGCCTTTTCACCCATCTGACTTAGACATCTTTCTCTGTGTATTTTAACAACTGGATGCATTTTTTAGCATTGTGAGAAATTTCATTAATATAAGACAAATAGAAGCATCAGCTGCCATTTCCTGCAGGCATTATGAGGCATGAATCTCTCATGGATCTGACTTAAAATGTAGCAGGTGAAGCACTCCAGCTTCCTTCAAGGACTCCTTCATGGCACACCTTCATTACATATTAATTTGTTTGCTCAGCATTATCAAACATTTCTAAGACAGCTGAAAACATGAGTCAGTGTTGACTCAGTTTAGCAAGATGAATGGAATAAAAACTGTGTCTTGTTGGTTAGCCCACCCAGTAGACAGCTCAGCCCCACACAGCTGCTCACTCATTCCCTTCCACCAGGATAGTGGAGAGAATTGGAAGGGAAAAGTGAGAAAACTTGTGGGTGAAGATAACAGAAAAGGCCTTCATGCTGTTCAGTAATAGCCAAAACATTGGTGTGTTATCAACACTGTTTTGGTCACAATTACAAACCATGGCACTCTACGAGGTGCTATGAAGAAAATTAACTCCATCCCTGCCTGAACTCTTAAACTGCTGACAAGTTTTTGTTACTAATTTAATTCCTACTTCAGAAAGAAAAAATAATTTCTCCACTTGCAGAGTTATTTCTGTGCATGGGTAATTTCTAATATGTTGCTTATAGGATGTTATAATAACTCTATGACAGCTGTTCAAAGCCAATTTTAACAGGAGAGGGAAATCATCATACATTACCTCAAGACTATTTGGTAGATTAATATGTTTAAAAAATGATGAGAGGTGTAAATAGCTGCTGTATTTCACTGCAGGAAGCAGTGACCCAGGCAGACTGGCATAGGCTGATGCTCCCTTTGTGCTGTTTCCAGTTGGCAAATGGCTCCTGCTCTGTACTTCTTACTGTATTTTCCCTTCATTATTCCAAAGTCTCTCTTTTTAAAAGCTACAGTTGAATTTCAAGGGACACATGTTCTTAACATATTTCACCAGCTACTCTCCTATTTGGGAAGGTGCTCTGGAACATTAACTGCACTGGTAAGATTTTAGAGAAGTTCATTATCATACTTCAAGCACTTAGACCCATTCCCATGGCATATTGGTTGACATCAGCCTGTTATATCACCAGTTCTAAAGCTTATCTTCAGGAGGAAAGAAGACTTAAGCAATTAGGCCATCTGTATGTCTGTTTGTGCTTCCTCTCCCTCACAGTAATATTTTTAACCCATGAGTAAATTTCAGCTAAATTTGTCAGAGTGATACAGGTCCATATAATCATAATTCCACTGGTTTTGTCAGAATACAGGACTAAATAGAGAAGATGGGTCACCGATGTGACCAAACAAAGATGAAATCTGCAGGATGATTATTATTAGACAGCAGAGAACCAACATAAACAGCTGCTAATGCCTCCATTGCATAGAAACATTTCAAAACAAATATTGGTGTTGGTGTCTAAGAAGCTGTGATCAAGCACATGATAAAGTGAATGTTCATATGACACCACATCTCATTCTTTAAAATATTTGCTTTGTAAGTAAATAACAGACAGAAAGTAGTGTTGTCCAACTTAATGACCTGCCTGCACGGTCATAATGTCTTTATTTCAGAAGGATATGGAACCAATAATGTGACTATTCACAAATCCCAGTTCTGTAACTGACACTGAGCAAGTTGAAACTGGAGAGGTGTTGGATGAGTTTTATTTCTGACTCATTGGGTATTTGTATTTTGTGGGATTAGATATGAATAAGATCTCTATGTTGTGTTTTCAGTTCCCCATGAATCAGAAAATCTTCAAAGAATATTTTTTTAAACACTGGCACAAGGTGTTTTGAAAAGGACACACAGTTCCCGTGTCTTGAACTTCCTGGCTGAAAATTATGTTGTTTCCAGTTTCCCTGCTAGTTTTGCTAGTGGCCACAGAAACATTTGGAATTTGGGAATCCTCAGCAGCAGAGATCCCAGCAGCCCCAGGAGGGCTGGGTGATCTTCCCTGGAACCACATTTCACCTCTGAGATGGAGCATGGTCAGGGCAGCTCTGGAGCCTGGGGAACACCTGCCTGTGGAGAGGTGCTGGGCTGGGTGTAATCCACAGAACACTGAAACTCAGGGGTTGGTGCTGGCTCTGAATGTGTTGGCAGAGCTATAAAGTCTCTTCAGAATCAGCTCTTGGGTTTATTGCAGCCAATATCCATAATTTTCTAACACCTGAACTAAAGCCCTGAATGCTGGCAGCTGGACCAGGTCTTGCAAACTCGAGTATCAGAAACAAAAGCTTGATTCACACTGGAGCATGACTTATTCAACAGAAAACCTCACCCAATTTTGTTACCCACTGGCTTTTTGCCTGCATGCATACTGCCAATGTTGCCACTAATAAAATTCCTGTTAGCGTTGTAAATCTGTTTTGCTCTCTACTGCATATGCTTTTGGAATATCTAGTAATTCAGAGCATCAAGGAAAAATGTTAATTATTGAGCACAAACTATTTGAGGTGCTATGCTGCCACAAGACATCCTATCCCAGATTTTCTGTTTATTATAGGCCTGTTATATCCATAAGTGAGCAACAAGGAGGTGGGTGGGTATTTTGCAATTTCCTCTTGGCCAAGATGTTCATCCTTACATACTGAAATAATTCTGTTTTCTTCTAATCTTCAATTAGAGAAGCTGGGAGGAAGTACACCTTTTTCAGCTTTTTTTTTTTTTTTNCACATACAATCTAGAAAGGTCCACAAAGCTTTTGTAAAGTACAGAAGATTGCCAAACCCACCAGTGGGGTCTTAATTGTTTGAATTTCAGCACACAATCAAGTACTTTGCTGGATGAGCATCTGGAATTCCGACCCTGGGGCAATTCTGAGCAGAGGTTCTGGGACAATTCCTTTTTTCTTACTGACTTTATTGGTCTGAATGGAATAAAGAAATCTATCACAAAAGCAAGGCCACTAGGTTTAAATACTTTATGTGAGGTTAGAACACTGCCTAACATTTGCAGAAAATAATAATTGTTTTGGCTTGGAAGTGTTCATGGGTGGATCTCTTCCAAAGCTGCTGTCTGCAAGGAGCTGTGCAGAGTGCACAGGTTAGGAGTGAAAGGATGGGCCCATCTGTACAGATATATGTATATATTTATATAGATATGCCTGTACCTCTAATTACACAGGGATTCTATTTTCATTCCCATCGTTATAACTCTGCCCATGGCGAGTCTCCTCTTTGAGGAATTATATTGTAAAAGACCTTGTGGAATACTTCCATCTGTCTCTGAGCTCTGTGATTTTGTCATCGGTATAGAATACCAGTTTCCTCTCAGATTTGGAGCCTTGATTTTGGGAAAGAAATTCTAATATGTAATCAGGTAGGTGAGAAAGCACTGCTGTTGAGAAGCACTTGACCAAAGACCAATCTTGTGTTGTCACAGCCATATACCTGCCCAGTTCAGTCTCACTTCTCACACAGTTTCTCATTATCTCTTATGTTCCCATTAATGTAGAACCATGTTTCAGTCAAGTCAGTTAGAAACAGCACTGTTGGAAGCAATCCAATGATTTGTAAGAATTAATTGGCAATTACCTCTCTAGAATATGATTTTTAATGCTTGTGGCCAGCAGTTATAAGAAGTATTATTCAAATATAGATTAATAAATCAAAAAATTGAAAATCCTGATAAGGGGTTCCAGTAGTACACTTAAGTGCAGAAATTCTGTTTTCCTGCTGCATAGTCACTGTGCCTTTTATGATACTTAGTGTGTTTATCTGTATATAAGCAAACTTTTAGCACCCCAGAAATCACATGCAAGTCCTGTCACATAGCATTTGATGCTTCAGATGAAAAGTTGGGCCAGAAGTGACATGTTACTCATTGAGATGAAGGACACGTCATAGACAATTTCCTCTTCATGTCAGGTTGAGTCACTTTGCCCCACTGTCTGGCATGTGAGATGTGTCAATGGCAATGGTTCCTATTTCGTGCACAGCATCTGTCTGTAGCTTGCTGGTTAGATGAGCAAGTCCCCCTATCATCCCTGCCAGCTGTCTTCTGTACTGCTTCAAACTGCTCTGAAATGTGAGGTTAACTGGAATATGGGACATGTCATGGGCTCTGCTCATTTGGCTTTGCTCAGCTGAACCTCTGACATTGCCTGGAGTTCCTCACCATGCCTTGCCCTGGATCTGCTGTGGATTAGGCTGTGTCTCAAGTAGGTTACTTTCAGAAAAAGGGAGGGATGTGCTAACAGTCTTGCTTTCTTATCATGAACAGATGTGAAAATTGGCATGATGCTGAGATGGGGCTTAAAAAAAACAAACAGAAATTTGCATCAAACTTTGGCTCCGCAATAATTTTGGGAGTGTAATTTTAATCTAGTTTAATTAGACTAATTTCTACTGATTTTTCAGCACATGTGTCTAAAGAACCATATTTAGGAAAACAGTAGCAAAACTTGCAGTTGTGAGAGCAGATGTAGCTCCAGTCCATCTAAATAGGGAAAAATGGTAGATTCTCAATTTGATAACACTATTGGAGCAAGAAGATTATGGGATAAACAGTACATATACTGATATAAACCTTGCATTATGTTTGTCCATTATCAGGTGAAGCCAAGGATTATTCTTAGATGTAAGCAAGATATAAGCTGGGTTTCTGTCTGAGACTCAGCATTTTTCAGCATCATTGTGGATGGGGGTCAATTACCTGTGTTTTTCTTAACCTATGAGGCCCAAGATGATCTAATGTTCCAGCTAGAATAGAAATCTCCCCATCTTGCTGTTCTTCACTTCTAGAAAGATCCTTTGGGAAGTGTAATTCAAGAGACTGAAGCTTTTTGAGTCCTGGGTAAGAGATCCATGAGAGCTCTTAGATAGAAAATTTTATTTCCCTGCTCCCAGATAGGTTCTGAATGTCATGATTGCACAGGGGCACTACATGTTGTTCCTGGGACAGATCAGGAAGGATTTGGTAACGAAACACATCAATTCAGCTCAAGTTCCTTGTGATATGAGTTTTGTAGAATCACCCAGAGAGGATGATGGGCATATTTAATAAACTCCTAAATATATAAATTAATAAAAATGATCATCAGAAGTGCCTGAAATATTAAAGAACATTGATAAATAAATTACAACATTTTCAACTCGGGCTCCTCTATGAAACATGTTTTTAAAATAGCTGTAAATAGCTGCAACTATATTCTGACTCAAGGAATGGTTGGTGGATTTAGTTTACAATTTAATTTGCCACAGAAAAACGTAACAGCAATGAGAAATAATTGGTCAATCAGCAGGTGACATGATATTGTATCAATGTTAGTGATCAATCCAATCCTTCCCAGGCACGTACATCTCTGGAAAACTGGTGATTTCCTTATCTTCATTCATATTACCCCTGGTTTGCACAGTCACAAGTGAAAGAATATTAGACCTTCTAATTTCTCCTCCTGCCCTGGCTAAAAACACCTGCACCTCTCCTTCAAGGTTTTGTTGTGCAAGGATTGAGAAGAATCCCCCAGGCTTCAGCCAAGGGAATAAATAACTCTGTCATCTGTGAATATAAGTGAGAAGACAAGATAAAATGTCACCTGGGAATTATTATGCAAAAGAGAAGGAATGCAGAAGGCAAAACAATGTTAAAACTTAATTTGTGTGTTTTAATATTATTGTCTTTTTGTGTTTTAAAGGCACAATATAAAAATAAATATGACAAAAGCATAAATGAATATAACGTAATTAGCATGAAAATTGCACCTAATTTGTTTTCTGGATATTGCTTTGTCTGCATTATAAATGGCATGTGGATACAGTAGAAAGTGAAATAACTCAGAATATTAAATTCTTTTAAAATTGTGCCATGGGGGCCTTAATGTCTTGCTCCATTCCTGTCTCTAGTTTACTGTTCTGGTGCTGTCAGCAGCAACCCTTGCACAGAAAAGTCTCCGTGCCCCAGCTCTGGGCTGTGCTGGGTTCTGGAGCAGGGTCTGCAGTGAAGGCTGGTGGGGAGGGTGGTTTGCAGGGTGCAGCTCAGGCTCCCTCACTGCTGTGTTCCCAGGTAGGAGCTGGGACAGAGCCCTTTCCTTTACCTTCTGTAGGGCCTGCAGACATTCCCACACTGGCAGCTGTAACAACCCCCTGCTTCCTGATGAGCTGGGTTGGAGTTCATGATGATGTGAGCTTTGCTAAAAGCCTGAAAAGAAAATTTGGCAAATTGTGATATCTGGGTATTATCCAGTGACCCCAGATTGGCATTACTCAGGACAGTGTTTCCTTGTTCAAGGTAGTGTGTAGAAGCATGTTTTCATAAACATTAATTTAATGTTAATTAAATAATAATAAACATTAAAAATAAACATTAAATTAATCATCCAAAATGATGATTCAGTAGCAGCTCTCTGATACAGGTCAAAATCTAAGGATCTGTTTTTGTTTTAGGACTGCTCTGCCCAAACCTACCTGTTAGAGGGACTGCACATGGCAGACTGGGATAGATTTGGTAGTGTAAAACATCAGTTCAACTGAAGTTCCTTGTGGTGTCAGTTTTGTAGAATCACCCAGAGAGGATGATGGACAGAAAGATCTCCTAGAGACCTTGAGAAATCATTGAGTCCATCTCTTCTCCCTTGGGCAGAATGAACTGTACCTAAAGAATTGTCAAGAGTAGTTTATCATTCTAAGCTGTTCCTAAAAACCTAAAATGATGGTAAGGCTCTAACCTTGCAGTCTAATCCCATTCCTGATATTCTTAGCATTACAACATTTTTCTTATGTTCAACTTAAATATTCTCCATAGCATTCTAAGTCCATTGCTCTTGTCCTATGCACAGTGGGCAAGAACATAATGGAGCTCTTCCCCATCTGCTGTCTGAGGGTGCTCAAGCTGTCTGCAAGCTTTTGTGACCTCTAAAATAATTTCATTCAATTTATGCTGATCTCATAGTGCTGGATTTTTAACGTGGTGTCTAGATAATTAGCATTTAGATAATTATCTCTAGATAATTAGCATTTTTAATTATTAATAGGAATCAAGGAGCCATGCAGACATGACAGATATTTTATTTTTTTAAGCCTAGAGTTCAATAACACCATGTCTGGTATTGGGTTACTAACACGGGTTTCCATGTTTCCTATAATATGGCACTAACCTTGCTGCAGAGAAATCTTGTGAACTCTTGGGGACTTCCAACAAGGAGTCATCTGAAGTGGCTGAAAATCTTGGCTATTTTCTTTACTCCTTCTCCATCCATGATGGGCTATATGTTGGAACAAGCCAGGGGACATCTTTTTCAGGTTTTACAGTTAATGTCACCAGCTGGCATTGAGTCTATAAAGTAGGAACTCAGTTATGTGATGGAAAAGGATTTGAAATATCAGGGATACTGTGTGGATGTAGCTTTAGCTGAGCACAGTGTCCCTCCTTCACTTTCATTATTGAGTTCCCTTTTGTTAAATGTGACTAACATTTTGTGAATACTCAAAGTGAGGCCTCAGAGAACTAATTTGTTACAAAAATCCAAACTCATTATTTTTAAGAAATTAAGCTGGATAATGAAATGATAATGTCGATGTTATTATCCTCCAATGTCATAATTTTAGAATTGAACATAAAGTCTACTCCAATTAAAATTGTTTCACGGAACATAAAACCAGAATGCTGTGATACTGGAAACATTTAGACATGCATATAAGCTTTTAAAAAAGTTCCCAGGCACAAGAACAAAGCTTTTATTCATTCCAAGGATAAGTCAGCTGAAGTGATCTTTATACATTAAAATTGCTGGTTGCACATTGTGCTAAAGGGGACACACTCATCACAGGAGGCTGAGCACAATAAACCAGAGAATGATCAGCCTCGAAAGAAAATGTAGTAGCATTTTAATAAGAAACACAGTTGCTTTATGAGGCCAAAATGCTAAATAAGTTAGCAGTGGGCTTTCATGCAAATGTTAAATCAGGAACAAAGACTGAGATGAGAAGCATCTATGTACCAATATTGCATGAAAATTTCTCTCTGTTCTCCGAAGTCTTATTTGTGGCATAGTAAAGACCAACATCATCCCTAAATTACAAACATTATGGAAGAATGTATTTCCCACTGGAACTTGCTTTCACTAAGAATAAAGTTTTGTAGCAGAACCCTGATTCCTAACTTATATTTTTAAAGGGAAACGGTGAGTAATCCTTGTCCAAATAATACAGCCTTTAATTTCCGTGGGAAGAGCATTTTATAGAATAGAACATGTGTGGTTTTATCTCCCCTTATAAAAAATCCTTAATTTGCATCTTATCCACTGGAAAACCAATCCTCAGGATGACATCAGGTTACTAAAACACTTATTTGAAGTGGGAGCAAGAACATCAGTCACCTGCAGGTGAGAGAGAAAGGTGAGAGTGAAAAATCAACTGAATGAGCAGCCCTTTGGTGTGTTCAAGGACAGGATCTGTCTATCCCTACTCCTCATTCCCCTTCTGTCTGGCACTTAGCAGGATCAAACCCTCTCAGTGCCTCTGCCAAGCAGGAATGTTCTGGGAGCAGCTGAGGGAATGTTGTTGCCAGCACAGAAACCTCTGCTTTGCTCAACAGCTCTCCTCTGCTCTGGCAGCAGCAGACTGCTCTCCCAGCTCCTTGATGCCTTACAAGCAAGCAGATCAAATCATAATTGGCTACTGAACTTTATATTGGAAGGACAGTGGATTTATCTCATGAAGTCACTTTGTAATATCAGATTTCCTCTTGGTTTCCCGACGGAGTTGATGGTAAGGCTTAATTGGCTCCCAGGAGCAGCTCCAAGAGCCCCAGTCAGGTACAGGGAGAGGCCAGCACAGGAAAGCACCAGTTCTCCAGGGAAAAATTCTTTAGAATGCTGGACACCCCCCAGAGAGCCCCAGAGAGCCCGTGAGAGCACTTTGAGGAGCTGTTTTGCAGCACACCTCAGCTCTGATCCTTGCTCCAGTTATGAGCTCTCAAAAATCCCTCACCATGCTCGGTGTGTGCCAGACAAGGCATCACATCAACAAAGCAGAAGTGCTCAGTTCCCAGAGAACTGACTTTTTTCCCCAGACAGAAGCTCTGAGTGAAGTTCGAGATGCCTTCTTGCAGAATCACCATGACAGTGCTTGAAGCATTGCTTGACAAATTTTCCAAGTACTTTTGTTTTCTAAATAAGTATTTCCCCCTGCATTTTGTTTGCAAACCTAATGGTGGTGTTCCTTCTGCCAGTTAAGATCACTGCTGTAGTCCATCTTAGACAAAGGAAAGTGTGTCAGGGAGCACAGATTTAAGGAGGTTTTAGCTGTGTTTCAGGTTGCACACAGGGTTCTGGAGCTGGTTGCAGTACATAAACAAAAGCTAGAGCAGGATGTTTTGACTTCACTCAATGTGACAGCAGCCAGATACAAAATCTGCCTTCAGATGTTATAGCCCAGAGTAAATAATGAGACTCACCAAGAACCTGACATTTATTTTTTTAAGAACACTTTTCAAAGAGACAATCACTCAGACATGTGAGGGTCCATTTCACCCAATGCTTTGAATAAGTTGGCAGCAGAAGCCGATGGCTTTGACAATTGTTTGTCACAGAGGTGTGCACTGAATCAGTATCTGTAATAATTAAGCTTTAGATTTCAAAACATCTCAGCAACTACAAAGGAAATCCCATTAAAAAGAAGGACAGCTATACTCCTGGCTTGATCTTCAGTGAAAATATCCCTACCTCCCAGTCCCCCATACCTGATTACTTTTGGTTGCTAGAAAATCCTTTGGCATTCAGAATCCTGGAACTCCTTCGTGGGGAGTTGATGATGATTTGTTTGGCACATAAAGCCATTGGGAGATATGGTTGAAAAATATAATGGACCTCTAAAAGCAAAAGACACAGAGAAGGAATGGTCTGCTTTTCTGCTTTGAGAAAAAAAAGTTTGCAGCATGCACAGCAGTTAGTGGAAGATACTACTCCTTGTTTGCTGTCTAACATTTGCTTCTTTAAAGATGTTTTAGCTATGTGCTCTCTCTCATTGTTTTTTTCACAGTGACACTTCTGTACAGCACATGAAATCTGTGTAAGAGCTTAGCTCCCCATGACCACAAGAGCAGGACCAAGCCTATTAATTCTGCTTATGCAAAATACTCCCTCAGACTGAAGCTTTTATTCAGGAAAATGTGTGAGTGGCTGGGTGAGACTCGGCCGTTTCCACAAACCCACACTGCCCAGAAAGGTAATTATTCAAAGAACAGGTTGCAGGGTATCAGTCACACTGGTACACACAACATCTTTGCTCCTGAAGCCAGAGATACAGGAGAGGATAAGGAGAGAACACAGATATGTAATGAGAAAATTCTTTCAGCTCTTATCAATAATACAGCAAACTGAAAAGCCTTTGGCAGAATAGGGGCTATTATGAGTTTCCATCTCTAAAGCTCTGTGTCTCAAGTGCTGTCCAGAGCACGTGAGGAGATGCCTGTCCTTGCCCCAGGAGCACTCCCTGGGCCAGGGAGGCAGAGGCTGCTGATGGACAGCCAGGGCACAGAGGAGCAGCAAGGATAAACAGGGGTTTCAGCTGTGCAGCCCAGCTGAGAATTCTATCTGATCTGGTTTTAATTGAAGATTCACAGGCAGAGCAGAGTGGGAGAAGCTCTTTTGGCTGCAGCTCTGCCTGAGTGAATGAGGAATTTGGGATTTCTGCAGGTACAGTGCTGAGGAGTTCTCTCTAGTTCAGGGCAGAGATAAATTCTTGTCGTCCCCCTCCAAACCTTGGGGGTTTGTGTTCATGGCAAGTTGAATACGAGTCAGCAGTGTGCCCTGGCAGCCAGGATCCCTAGGTCTGTGACTCTGTGCCATTTCCCTGCAGGAAGGCAGGATGGCTGACTTCCCTAGACTCTTATGAGACACCCCATAGCCCTGTGATCCTCTGTGCCTGCCTCTTCTTTCGTGGCTCTCTGCTCGTGCATCACTCTCCCTTTCATTAGCCTCATCATCCCTTTCATTATCCAAAGGTCATTAACCTCTCATGTTACAGAAACTCAGTCCTGCCAAATCACCGGGAAAGGTACCCATGCAACAGACAGACAAGCCCACAAGCAAATCACCTCTATAATCTTAAAAATAAGCTACCTCTTCCTCCAAAAGCAATATAGGGAAGAAAAATGAAAACATGCAAAATGTAGAGAGGGACAGAGGGATGAAAGCAGTTTGTATTCACTTGAAATAATTTCATATTACTGTGAAGGGATCATAAATTTTTAGATTTCTTCAGATTGCATTTTTATTTCATAGAATAAAACAGGATCTGCTGCATGGAAATATCACAGAAATATCTTGGAAGTCTAGTGAATAAAGAATTTTTGCAATAGCAATAGCAAAGAAAAACACTTAACTGAATCTTTTTTAAGCCTACCTCCCCTCCTTTTCTTTGGTTTATGCAAATGTTAAGAAAGGAGTTTTTCAAAGTGTGCTGCTCTCCCTCTATAGAGAAACACATGCATAAATGCACCTAGCAAAAAGTGAAAGTGAAGGTGGTTCAGTTACAATACAATTTAAGTTTAATATTCATATTACCAAGCTTTCAGTTGCAATTCTTTTAATGACAATCAGAGGAGCCTCACTCCTACTAAATACTACTTTCTTGTGTAGGGAGCTGGACACATTTAGAGACCAAGGCTGAAGTTAAAGATGCAGGATTGTTTCTTCTCTGTGGAAATGATTTATTGCCTATTTTTTCACTTCTTCAAGCAACGGAATGAAATTTCACTCTCCTCTGGGAGCGGTAGAGACAAAATACTTAAAAATGATTGAAGTGGCCAAAGTGTGTTCATATGTTTCTTTATAGTAGTGAACTTCAGTGGAAATTGCAGCTGTTGCCTGAGGCTGAGCTCCTGATCAGCTCCCAGAGAGCTCTGCAGCCCCTGTCCTCAGGCAGACCTGCAGGACTCGGGTGGGAGGGGGAGGTTGGGTCCCCTGAGCCTCTCAGGGCCAGCACTGAGCACAGGCCTGTGCTGGGCTCTGTGTGTGAGGTCTCTCTGGTTCTCTTCGTATGAAAAGGTGCAGGCAGAAAGGGCTTTACACAGCCAGGCTGAATCCCAGTGAGATAGTTCATTTTCAGCAGAGAGGTGTTTTCCACTTTCCAGCATTAAGGCACCAGCTGGAGAAAGCCTTAGCTAAACTCCCTTTGGGAGCCTGTGCACACCTGTGGGATTAGTTCAAAGGAGTGAGAGTTCAGGAGCATGACAAAGAATTACATGCCCCTGCCCATGGAAAAACCATTTTGATCGAGCTGAAATATGGAAATAAAATGCAATACATTAAGATTCTTATATAGGGCTCCCTCCTGCAGATTTGCCTGGTGCCAGCCTGTGAGTCTGAGTGAGAAGAGTTCAGGTTCCTCCTGCCCTTCCCCTTTTCAAAACAAATAGGGTAGAACCTGTGTAAGATGGATAGAAAAGACCATTGTTCATACTGAGAAAGAGCAGGACTGGAGTTTTCTTTAAAAGCCTGAGCCAGGTTGGGCTGTTTATCCTGATTCAGGATCCTGCCACCTATCCCAATTTGTCATGGATGAGTGAAATGCAACCCACTCAAAAAAGAGAAGCAACAGTAGCTTTTACTGAGGTAAAATAGTATCTTGTCATAGTTTAATAAATTAGATGGAATTGAACACAGTTTAACAGTGGTTTGACAAGATTTAATAAGTCTGATGGCAAGGTTCACTTTATTAATTACTGCATGAAAATTGGTTAGAATTGTTCAACAGAGACCAGAGATGCAAAGAATAAGGAAGATCCTCACACTGAGTCATGAGTTTCAGACAGGACTCCCTAAAACTTCTAAAATCCTTCTGAAGCCTGGGTGCAGCTGGATCCAATCTTAGTCTCAGACTTGGGCAATGGTTTCTGTCTGATGTAATTGTCTGTACAAAGTTTATAATAATTCATATTGATGAAGTTCAAGAATAGCTAAAATAGGCTGAGATGGAATTAATTTGGTAAAAAACCTGAGAAGCTGATTTTCTCCTAAAGGCATAAGAGTGACTTTTGGGGTGCCAACACCTGGTTCATTCCTGAGCAATGACCAAAGGCAGCAAAGGGGTGGCAGCTTTTGTCCCTTCAGCCTTTGGTGCTTCTCTGGTGGAGCCGCACTCCTGTGAAACAGAGACATTTCTGAGAGGGAGAGGCTGTGTCTGGATCCACAAATGATGAGAGCTATAGCACACTGACATGGAGCTTTGGGATGTGTCCTCCTTCTTCCACCAGAAACATAAAATTGATTTGAAAAGAGAAAAAGGAAAGGCAATGTTTTAAGGCTGACGGAAGCAATTAAAGTTCACATCTGTTAAAATCCTGTGGCAGACAAGGTCAAAACATGTCTGCTGAGGGTACACCTGAGTCTGACTGTGCTTAACTCAGCTTGAGCAGAAATTTGGGAATGGGCTATCATCCCTCCTGTACCTTCCAAAGAGGCAGGCATAAGGCCTAGCAAATTGGGAAAACCCCAGGAAAATACTCTGTAAATCCAGTGTCATGTAGCTCTCTATGCCCCTGGGAAATTTTTAGCTATGCTGGCCCTCTACAGTAGCTCAGTGTGTGACAGAAAAGTCTTCATAACATCTGCTCAGAGCAAATTACTCCCCTGGCCTTGTATTCCTCATCTAAACTGAGCATTAAATTCAGACTGATTTCATCAGCAAATGAAGGAACAAAACAAGAAAAAAATGTCAGAAATGTTACAACATGCTTAATTTAATTGGATTTTCTGTTCTGAATCAGGAGAATGAAAGAAACATTAGACAGAACATGCCCAAATGTTAAGGCAGCATGAACAGCACCATCTGTCACAATATTTCTCTAGTTATTTTTAATCTCTTACATAGTTAAAATCATGTTTTCTTAGCAAGAGGCATTATTGTAGAACATTTATCTGTTATAAACAGACTCTAAAGTATTCACTATCCCCAGGATCCATTAGAAAGAATAGATGACTAGAGAAGAGAGGTAATTGTACACTTTTCATGCTCTGCACCACTCAGTATTTGATAGAAATGTTGGAATTGTCATATTAGGTCATACTTGAAGGTCTAGTGAGTTTGTAATCCTTCCTTCAGAGGTGGCCACCCCCATGAACCTCATGATGAAATATCTTACAGAATAAACTGGCTTGGAGGAAAAGATACTTCTTAAGCCCTAAGTGGTTTCCAGTGTCTGAGCTCAGAGAGAACATGTAATTTTACCCCTCTTTTGTTTCTGTTAGTGTGCAAATCTGTTTAAATCCCACTGAATTTTTGGCTCAATGACCACAAGTGGTCTGACCATCATCACACTCGTGAAAGGGCTCCGAGGGGGCTCGAGTGGATGCTCAGGTACCTCAGTGGGACTGACTCCTGCTCTGGGAGGCCATCCCTGGGCAACTGTAGGCATTTGTGGCCAAAGAGTGAAAAGCAGCCTTCTCACATGAGTGCTCTGCAGATGTATCAGTGCAGCCATGTGGCTGGGGTGTGTCAGCAGAGCTCCACTGGTGTCAGGGGTTTGTACCAACCGAGCAGCTGATCTGCTCTGTGCACGTGCACAGCTTCAAATCTTGCATTTCTCTGTTGTGAAAACTGTCAAAGAAAAGTTCCTGTTAGTACAGCTTAGTTTATTTCAGTCTCCCTGGCTCTTAAATTTTCCCGGAATTTTATGTTAAATTCCTCATTTCTGTAGAATCTTGTTTTCCTTTTAGACCACCTAATGACGATGCTTTTTGACAAACCCACAACCCAGGAAGCCAAATGTTTGAAACAATTTTATTTGAGCTGCCCTTTAGTGAGTATGTACCTCCAAGCAGCCCCTGTAGTAATCCTGGGCTGTTAATCCATGTGAAACAGAGGATGAGGATGGAGCTGCCCGTGTGGCCCTGCCTTGGTTTGACAGCTGCTGGCCAGTCTGGGCAGTGGCAGTGCTGGCACAGCCTCTGTCCAGGGGAGCAGAGTGCAGCTCCTTGCTGGGTGTGACTCTGCTGGGGCACTGTGGTGTGTCCCTGCACCGTGGGGAGGGGGCAGGCCCTGGGGTGGGGGGCTTTGGGAATGCCAGATGCCTGATTAGGAAATCCTACCACTTAATGGGCTGCCACATTTCCATCGTTGCCAAGTCTTGTGTTTTTGTCAGGACTCTCGTTGTATTTGATGTTGTACTCCAAGCTACGGCATCTGAATGTTTGGGGGTTACAGTATAGACTGCTCACAATTATGCACCTTTTTTTTTTTTTTTTTTTCTTTTTTTGAGGTCATTTTGTAGCTCCCTAGCTGCAAAGAAAAGCTCAAATTTGTGACCCTAAAGATACTGTTATCACCTCCAGTTTTGTAAATACTTGCTACAGCCTGTATATAATTCCTGCACAAATTGCAGATGCTGTGAGGGATAAAACCCCTCCTCTGGTGGTGGTTGCTGTATCTCTGGACAGCAATGACAGCTTGGATCTGAGTTGGTTTGTGCTGTGCTGAGTCATGCACCAGGGCTGGCAGAAAAAAATTAAAGTGTCCTAATCCTTTATAAATTTGCTCAATAGAAGTTTGGCACAGGCTCAAACACCTGCTGTTTTAAATGGACAATGCTACAGAGATGGAAGTGAAAATATTGGGAACTTGGCCTAACATGTCTCGAGGCAAGCCCCTCATCCTTTCTGTGTTTGTTGCTCAGTTCCCATGTCTGTCCCAGTGGGAAGGGGAGTGCACAGCTGAGACAGCCTCCTGTCCCCACCTGTATGGCAGGAACCTCCTGCTTAAACCAGCCCCCCTCAGCTTTCCTCAGCTGTCCCAGGAAAGGCAAAGTTTACCTAAAGCCAGATTTATTCAGCTCTTTGTGATTTGGGCCACAGTTGTTTCTTATTGTAAACCTGTGGGTAAATTAACACTAGAGCCATCTTTTTTCTTTTTTAAAAAATTATCTTACCTCTCTTCAAACAGCTTCTGCTGAAGCTGGGCTGACACAAGTGTGTTTTAAGTCCTGTAGGTACATGTGCCATGGCATTCCCAGAGCAGGGAAACAGCTGAAGTGCTGGGAAACACAGGAGTCCAATGATTGAACCAGAGGGCTAAAAGGGAAAAAGGCACAACCAAAAATCTGTTACTGAAGGTGTTTCTTTCATCTTGCTTGTTCTGTTTCCAGAGATGATGGGATCCAGCTGGGAAACCTTTCTCATAGTGAAACTGTCAGTAAAAACTTTTATGACTTTAATACATTAAATAATATTTTTTTTTCTCATAACTTTAAACAACATTTTTGTTAAGTACGTTAATGTGCAGCTTTGTGGGAAGACAAATTTGGTAACATGCCATCACTTTCAGAAGTAGAAGTACAAAGAAAAGAAACTGGTAGGAATGTCCTACCCATCAAGAAAGGCAAAGCAGAAACCAATTGCAAAATAGATGCTTTAAAAATCCCTCCTCTGGACATTAGGGAATTTAAAGAATCAGTCAAAAAATGCCCTGTAAGAAGGTCTGTATGCATTGGCAGCAGTCTCTAAACATAACTAACCAGCAAAGAAAAGTCTTTTGCTGAGAAGGGGCTTTTCTGAATTGTGTTCTTTGCTCCTTTTTCACAAACAGGTTATTTTTTGTTGACATCATGTCTCTTTTATAAGAATTAATACGGATTGCAAATGTAACTAATGTGGTGAATGCTTATTCAATGTGGATGCTTATCCAATTATGGCCTGAAAACCAATAATAAATATAAAATAATATCACAAATTATCTGGAGATCAAGCTTTAAACCCTGACCATGCTGGAGTCAATGTAATTTTGCTGTGTGCTGAGTGAGGTCAGGATTTTCTTGGAAACTCTTTAGAGTAGCAAAAACGACTGCAGTCAGGAAAGGGGATGGGTTTCTGTTTTCAGGTAAGGGAAAATCACCAAATCCTCTTGGCAAATAAGTGGTCTTGAAATACAGAGTACCATTCCTTTGTACAAGCACCCTTTTAAAGTACACAATCAGCACTGAAAGACATCAGTTTCACCTCCACATTAATAACCCAGTCAGGGATTTATGGGGGAAGCATACAGCATAGGGGGAAGTGTCAGTCAACAGAACAGATGTTGAAAGCTGTAAGAAGCTTATATGGAGATTATATTCACAATGTATTTCAGGAATACATGGATATTCTGACTTAAAATTCTATTAGCTGATGAGTGTCCATCAGCTTATGGGCACCAAGACTCCTCTTCGAGGCTCAGGCCACAGACCCTGAGGAGAAACAGAGCCAGGAAATGAGGAGGCTCCTGGACCTCCAGTCCCATTCGTGCCCATGGACAAGAAGCTTCATTTAAAACACTTGAAGAAGGAGAGAAAGAGCTCATCTCCCTGCCTGCTGCTGGCACTTCACAAGAATCTGTAAGAAGTGCTGGCTGAAGACATATGGAAAACTTAGAGTGGCAAGTAGAACAATTAAATGCAGGCTCTTAACTGCAATGGAAGGTCATCATGGGAGATGTGAATTTTGAGCAGTGTGCAGTTTAGAAAAAGGGCAGCAGGAGCATGGCCCAGCAGTCACTACTGAAGTCCCACTGCAAGACAGAAGAGCAGATCAGCTACTCTGAATATTAATAGCCTTGAAAAAGCAGGAATACAAGAAATAGGAAAAAGGGAAGAAGCCAGCTGGTGATTTAGATAAAGAAATTTAAATGGAGAAAAGCAAGGGATGAAGAATAAACTAGTGTCCATTGTCTCACAGTAAAAGTGCTGTGTTTTCCCTCTGCCATGGCTTGTTTACATGTTAAAGACATCAGTTAGAAAAGCAGACTGAACCAGGGGTTGTGTTAATTTGTTATGCTTTTCCCTGCAGAAGGAAGACAATTTGTCAAATCATACCCTCTGTACTTTATCATGGTTTGTCTCTCACTTCCCAGTTTGGTTTGATGCTGGAGTTTCACCAGGATGTAGCCCCTGACAAAACACACAAAAAACCAAACCAAACCAAAAATTTCCCTTCCTTATGAAGATTGGGCATGGTTTATTTAGATGTATTCATCTATGTATTGATATAATGTATTATAATTATATAAGCATTATCTTTCAATTCCACTGCTCCTCTGTAGCCAGAATGGTCAATGTCTATAGAGGGACTTTATAATGTCTTATAAGGCCTATTAATTTTAGTAGAATAATATTCAGTACCTTGTGATAGGTACTATTTAGTAAAAATCTCGACTGCTTCGATTTTGTGATTATTATTCATGGTGGTAAATTGCAGACAGCTGCTGAAATAATAAATAGATCTGATTCATGTGATTCTCCTTCTTGAATCTCTTTTTTGCTTGTATCTACTACTCAGCTTCTTATTCAGCTTTGGCTGATTTCTGTCTTGTTATCTTGAACTACTAAAATTAGACTTTATTCTTGGGCCCCATCAACACAATAGACAGATGCAGACCTCTGTTCATCAGCAGCAAAAATATCTTGGGACAAAAGCTGATGAAAACTGTTGTTGATGTACTGAATACACACATGAAGGACACTTAGCCATAGGTGGTGCTAAACTGTGGGGTTGGGTCTGAATGCTTGGGCCCCACTGAATCCAGTCAGACTCATTGCACACTGAGTACTTTAAAAAAAAACACTTCAGCTTGCAGCAAGCACTGAAAAAACAGGAGAAAACCAAGATACTATAATTGGTCAGATATAGCTTACTGGACATCATGAGCAAGAAGCAAGGAAAATATTTTAATTGTACAAAATCAATTACAGACAGTTAAATGTCTGATTCAAGATTGTTATGCATATTTATCTGCTTAACTTTAGGAGAAATTCTATAGTACATTTCAAGGATAAACCAAAATATTTCAGTACTTACTGAAAGATCATGCAGAGCACTTCCTATGAACAGCTGGTAGTGAGACAGACAGGGCTCAAACAGCAATCAGAGTTGTAAAAGCAAGGTAGAAATCTGTGAGTAGATTGACATAAGCTGCTGAGAAACATGAAAAGTAGGAGAACAGAGCTACTGAGTTAGTTGGAGCTGATGCATTCAGGGTATCCTTAAAATGTGGATGCCCTGTGTGATTTGTGTCCAAGTACTGCTCAGAAAAGCACTGCAAACAGCTCATGCATCAGGCCAGGCTTTGCTGCATTTTACAAAGTGATGCTCAGGGAGTCCTTATTTCACATATCTGACCATTTTCTGAGGGAAAGATTTCTTCTCTTTCTTTATGACATTTAAAAACCTCTGTAGCCAGGCAATGTCTGCAGAAGAAGAGCTGCTGTTTTTCTTTTGTGGAAAACAGAGTTGTGGTTAGTTGCAGGCAGAGTTCTATTAACCCATACTCACCCTGTCCAGGCAGTCAGCTTCCATTGCATTCCATTTCTGCTGAAGCAGAATGGTAACATCCTTTTAGGGTTTATGTTTAATGCACTTTCTGAATTTCATGTTGATGCAATGCTTCAGCTGAGGCTTTTTCAGACTATACTAAATTCATGAAGTAGAATGACAGTGCTTAAGGTTTCTCTGAAGTCCATGGAAAAACATTCATTAATTTCAATTGCTCCTGGTCTAAACCTTTCATGACAATGGAAGCCCACATCAAGACTAGAGAAGGCACTGCTCTTTTGGTGTCTTTTTGAGCTTTCTGTATATTTAGTGCTGTCTCCTGTTGCTCTGTACAACACAGGAATCTGCTGCTGCATTTAGCAAGAGCTTCTGACCTCTCTGCACTGTGCACAGGGTGCCTTTCTGTTTGTAAGATCCCACAGCACTTAGTGAGGCATTGCTAAGAGGAATTATCTGCAGTGAAGAGCCCCTGTGGGCTCAGGCACTGTAACCCTTCCTCCAGCAGTGTCCTGCCCTGGTGCAGGCTCTGGGGCACTGAGCAGGGTGAGGGTTTGCCTGCCCCCCATGCTCACACAGCAGCTCTCCCTGGCCCCAGGTTACCTCTCCCACTCCAGCAAACCTTCAGCTGCTCACAGCAACTGCACAGCAATAAAATAATTCTGTGCAGCAAGTGGGTGGACATTATTCCATGTGAAACTGCAAGGGGAACATAATTACTGTAGGCAGAATGTAATTACTCAGAGTGGGATCTGGCTTGAGCTTTATGGGCTGAAGCTTTCCTTTAGAGACCAGTACTACTGAGATTAAAGAGCATAACCAGCCTGTGCTTTTGTTGCAGATTTCAGATGAAAGATGGTTAGCTCATGAGCTCTGAGCACCATGATGGGACATTACTTCATGCATCTGCCACCTGCATGAGTGCTATTTCATGTTGCACGTTCTTGAACATGTGCAGGGATACTCAGTGTCCTCCCAAAGCTGTGCCTCTGCAAGCTGTTCAGCCAGCCCCTGCACCCTGTTCCACTACAGCTCATCCTGATCTGCTGCTTCCTCTTGCCCACCTCCCAGAAAGGAGGAGTCTTCAGCAATACTTTCAAACCACTGGCCCAGGGTCTTCGGCTGCTTTTTGAAACTTACATATTATTTTATATTACCTTGTTCAATTGGTAGACAATATATGTTTGAAGCTGGTCATTTAGTAAGGTAAGTTATTTCAAAATTGCGATGAAATAAATGTTTTAAATACATGGAAAGGTTCTATAATTCCAGTTTAAAGGCCTGTTACATTGATAATGTGGCACATTTTCTTCCGATTGCACTGCACTGAGAGTTGTTTTGGTCACAAATACAGAGCAAATTTCCATGTGAAAATTTTATAAGCAACGATTGAGGCTGTGCCCTTGTTTTATGCATAGTGCTAGAGCTTTAAATTACTCTTATCTTGTTTGGATTTTGATACACCTACTATACACACTTTTAGTATAAGGAATGAAAAATATTTCAGGAAAAGATCAAATTATCTGATCCTAAAGTACAGACATAGAATCCATGAAAGCTGGACTTGATTAAAAAAAATGGGTATACAAAAGACATGTGAAGTTTTTATGTTGGGATTTTGTAATGCTGTGTGTCTGATTTCACAATCTTGACATTTCTCTGATGTTGAATTTTTTATGGAACTCTATATATATATATATATATACATATGTAACTGAAAATGTAGTAAATATTTTGAAGTTTAAAAGGTAATCCCCTTGATCCAAAATTTCACTGTCTAATTTGAGGCATGATTAAATACAAGTAACTGACAAGAGATATTTGGAAACCCAAAAGATATGGCGTTGGCTCTGGGAAATTGGTGGTGGCTGGTGTGGACTAAGGGTTGCCAATTGCAGAGGGGACACTGAGGCACAGAGAGGGAAGGAGAACACAGAAGTGGGATTAACTACAGACTTGCACTGGTACCTCTGTAATCCCCCTGCAGTGCTCTGTTCTCTTTTCCTCTTTTCTCACTTAAAAAAGTTCATTTTCTTTAGCTGAAGCAGCACAGGAGAGAGATTTTTCTGAGCATGAAGTAGGATAGATAATGTTCCTTACAATGAAGCAGTCTTTACAAGAAATATATTAATTTTTCAGTGCAGTTGTTCATTAAACAACAGTTTTCATGTCAGTACTGATTGGAGGTTCTTTGTGTTGTGGGAAAGGCAGTGACTTTAGGCCTGGAATTCTATGTTGGGCAGGAGGATAGAGGGAAAGGAAAGACTGTTAAATCTTAATTGATGTGATTTATGGCAATGTTTTTCCACATCATCATTATTTAACTGCTGTGACATTCAGTCCGTGAAAAAAAAAAAAAAAAAAAGTGGGTTTTAACACCTGCAGTCATGAACAGAAATGTGGCTTGGTTTGTTTTTTTTTCCTAGATTTTATTTTAGAGCAAGAGAAAGACCAAGACTGGCAGCACCTGGGAAGAACAGTGCTTTTCTTAACCACACAAAATACCTAACAGAGGAAGCAGTTGTAGAAACGTCCTTGGAAAAGGCCAAAAACACGATGGAGGGGACTCTATCAGGGGAAAGGAAGGAAATTTACTCCTCTCCTTTCCATGTTCCTGATCTCTCTGTTCAGATTGCTAACAAGGCTGCTGAATGACTAAGGCCTGCACAGTTCTGCCCATCTGTCTGCTCAAGTATATTAACTCACATTGCATGAGCCACCACACACTCAACAGATGGTAACAGCTCCCAATCACTTCTAATTTAATTCAGCTTTGGATTGATAACCCAGAGCTCCCATGAAACTTAAAGGGAATCTTTTGTTCCTTGAGCCAATAAAAACACAAAGCCCTTTAATGTTACCAGTCTTCTGCACTGTTAACTGTCGTAGACTGCTTCTGCCAAAGTTTCCTTTTGTTTTTTTGGGGAAAGCAACACACTGAACCACATTACACTGGACTGATGGAGATTTATGAGGATCAGTGAAATTTTATGGTAGGTTCATTTGGGTACCTGGAGCAGTGTTCCCATGTCTGTGGCCATCAGGAGCCTGTTCTGGGCTATTTTCATCAGTAATGCCTCCTGTTCCCCTCCATAGCCAGATGCAAGAGTCTCAGGAGGTCCCTACTGGGTCTCTGTGTGAAATGTGTACCAGTCTCCTCAACAGGGCTGAGGCAGAGCAGCTCATGAAGTGAAACCCAAACTTCAGCCAAACTGCTGTGTCTTGCCAGGTCTAATTTTGGTGTCCCCACTGACACGGAATTCTGTCACTGGAAAATACCTGGCTTATGAACTGACACTCATCCTTGGGAAAGGTTTATACAGGCCATATTTCATACAAGAGACACATGCCAAGAAGCTTGTGGCAGCCCAAAGAGGCACATTTGTAGAGAAAAGCACAGTTTGGTATCCATACACCAGCTCTGGTTCCAGGACTGGGTGAATAAAGTTTTAGTTTTGGACCCAGTCTCACATGTTGCAAGATATTGGAGAGACCTACAAAGGTGATAACTGGAAAGGAATTTGATACCCTAGGTGGAAATCTAGGTATTTAAGTGAAGTTGCCTATGGGTTTGTTGTTGTTTGTTTTTGGTGGTGTGTTTATATATATATATATATTTTTTTTTTTTTTTTTGGTAAACAAGATAAGAATTAAGTCTCTAACGTTAATATCCATTATGTCTAGTATGTAGTGAAACCTTAAAGATGAGAAAGCAGCCATTCCTCTTAATTGCTTACATTTAAAACAGTTTAATCTCCTCCTTAAGGAAAAAGTACTGTATTGCACTGAACAATATCATCCTCACATTATTTCAAGAATCCTTTGGTGAAGTTCTGTGGTGTATTTATGGGAGGAGCACAGAGACCCCCTGGAACATGTGAGAAGTCATTGCAGCATCATCATGGTTACCCCTGTTGGTCAGTTTGGGCCATGGTTTTGGTTGTGAATTAAAGTCTGAGTTTATCATCTGCTTTTACCTCCATGACAAGATTTGATATTGAATAGGAGAAAAGATTTGTCTAGACCTATTAGCTGGATCTATATTTTATGAAAATAGCACCCACTTCAAAACACTTTTATAGCTCCAAGAGCTTTTGCATTAATAAAATGCCAAGTATAAAGATCATCCAAATGCCTCAAGTAGCCCTTGATATTAAAAAGCCATATTAGCAGCTATTTTTTTAAAAAAATTATGTTTCCAGAACTTATAGTCAATCTTAGCATTTCTGGTTTTCTTTAGCAGTGAGTTTCAGGGC
>VZTR01004411.1:37202-61636 GCA_013400775.1 Chaetops frenatus
TGCTGAGAGTCCCAGCCTCAGGCCCAGGGGTTGTTTTGGGGGGCACTGAGGAGGCATGCAGTGCAAAAGCCCATTTCCTATCAGAGAAGGAGTGCTGGGCAGACCACTGCCCCCTTCTTCATCTCCATTCATTTCTGCTCCTGGGCCCTGAAGTGACTTATGTATCACACAACAGCTCACCAAGTCAATACTTCTCTTATGCCCTTTACTACATCAGAGACAGGTCATGAAAATGTGATTTTAACCAATTTTGAACAATCAGGGGCAAGGGGCAGGGCTTTAGGTTATGAGAGAAATGCTTTTCTAGGTTAAGTTGTAAATAAAATGATTTCTTGTGAATGTGAGAGAAGGAGACATCCAGACCTTGACTAGACGTAATGTGAACCTTGTACAAGTTATCAATCTAAACAAATGCTTATTTTCTTCCCACTACTCTGCCCCTATTTGATATTTTCTTCACCTAGCTCGATGTGGGTTAGGGCAGAGAGAGCCCCTTTCTCTGAGTGCTTTTGCAATCTCTGCCAAATTAGCTGTGTCTTTTTCTAGACCAGACTTCACCACAGTCCCCTGGGGAATTCTGGTAGATGTGAGAGCTATCTGTGCTTTGCAAATCATTCTGAAACATCCAGGAGGACAGTACTGGCATCCTGGCTTCTGCTTTCATGATTTGGCTGCTGCACCACGTTCATCCTCTGAACGCAGCCAACGGTGACAAATGACTGCCAACTGCTCAGCTTTTGATCCCATGTACAAAACTTCCCTGTACCTGGAAATCAGGAAAAAATATTTCCATAAAATGGTAATTTCAGTTGGGCTGGAAGGACAATTTGCACCGTAGGACTGATCCTGCAGTTTCTGTTCCTCCTCTGAAATAAATCTTCAGCTCTCAAGTGACTTGAACGTAAAAACATAAATTTATCTTGTTTAATTTTAAATCTACTGCTTTGGCTATCTCTTTGGGAAGTATGACTGCACAGATTTTGATGACAGTTGTAGCTTGAGATGCAAGCACACCACAATAAGAAAGAAAAGGTTCATATTCACGTTAATACAATTCATGCCTGATTTTTATTTTCACTCCTTAAAGAAAAAAACCAGAAAAAGTTCCTGGTGGACTCTTTCTAAATAAAACAGGAAGAAGTAGAATAGATTTTTTTTTTTTTTTTAATACATGTTATTAATGGGTCTGCCAAGTGGTGAATCATTTGCAGAGTGGAAGGTTAAATGCATATAATGTAAAACAGCATCTCTAAAATGTTAGGAATAGTAAGATTTAAATACTGAGTAAAGTTTCTTGTAGTAGCTGAAGCTCAGAAGCATTAAGCAACTGCTGGAACTGTTTGAAATAAAGGGATATTTCCTGCTACTTGCCAGTACATTAAATGTGCATATTACATCAGCCTGTGTGAACTGGAAGGGTGTGAAAAAAAACCCCACTAAAAATAATTTTTCAAAGGCATCATTGTGTATTCTTCTATAGGATTGCACAGGAAGTTCATTATCTGACTTAAACCCTTTTAAAACCTTCTACTTTCCTTGAATCTTGAATTATAGAGGAGCACCTGGGTTCCTGATTTCATAATTTATCTTAAATATAAATGTCAGTGTGTTGGGAGAGGCCAGAGCTCTGGGGTACCTGGGCAGAGGCAGCAGCAGCCCCATGAGCCCAAGAGCTTTGGCTCTTGCCCAGGCAAGGAGCCCACCAAGCATGCTCTAACATTCAACCTTCACTGGAAGAAACACCATGGTTCTTATTGCCACAACATGGAGACAAATCTCTGCTATTTTATTTAATGGTGGAAAACTCAGGTGTGAGTGAGTTTTATGACAGTAGAACAAACACAGCTTCAAAGAGAGGGGAAACAATGAAGCAAATGATAACCCAGTGCAGGAGGACTGACCTTTCTCGATAGGAAAACAAAACCCCAAAACCCCAAAACCACATCCAGGAAATTCTCCAGGAGATGGTTTGCTGAACAGTGAATAAAAAGGTCATGGCATCATCTGGGAAAAGGTCTCAGACATAACCTACTAAATGAGGCATATTGGGCACTGCAGGTGCAGTTCATGTTTGCTATGGCCTGGGCAGTGTTCAAAAGGTAAATAAGGCAGGTGGGGCCTGGAGTCAGCTTGCATAAAATAGTGGGGCTGCCTTGAGATCCCTGGAGATCTGTCTGTACCAGCAGCTGAGCTTGGTTGTTTATTTCCAAGATTGTCAAACATCAAAATCCATATTAAAAAGTATGTAAAAGGAAGAAATATTTGCATCCCTTTCTCAGCTGCTTTTATTAATACTTAACAAACTTGCCTTCTATGTAAAATATTAGTAGTGAAATTACAGACATTAAATGTGAAACTGTAACATGTGGGATCTGCCTGTCATGGTCTGTAAGGTGATCAAAGAACAATGAAATTGAAAAAGACATTGATGACCTGCAAGTGTTAAAAAACATTGCTTTTCTTTCAAGAGTACCAGCTGATTTCAGAACAGCAAGAGCTTTGCAGGTGGATCCCCAGTGTACAAGAGGATTGCCAAAAGGATTGCTATCTAAATTGGAAAATTGGGCAGTAGTAACACAGGCAAGGATGCATGACCCTGGTTGCCCCAGTGCCAGTGATTACAGATTGCTTCCCCCAGAAGTCACCAGCTCTGTGGTTTATGCACAGCCTAAGTCTGTAAATGCATCCCCTCCCTGTGCTCTGCCTGCCTGCTTGTTCTGTTTCAGGCAAAGTATCAAAGAACAGTATTCTGCACATAATTGCCTCTGTATGTGCTTCCCTGGGACTCAACATTTGTCTACTTTAAAGTCTGTAGATTTTGGTGCAGTCTCTGGCACTGCTGGAATGTGAACCCATGGTCAGAGGACAGGATGTGACAAAGATGATATCTATCTGCAGAAGGGAAAAAAAAAAATAAAAGAGGAGTGGGTAAAGTAGAAGACTTTGGGTAACTTCAAATTTTGGATTCCAGACAAAGGTAAACCTCCTACCAGTTCCTAGTCCTCAGTGTTTTGGAACATTTATCTGTTCAAACATCATCTGTTCAAAAGATTCTGGTGACATCAGCTTGAATACAGAATCTGTGTGATACAATCCCTCCATAGAGGTTCTGTATGCTGGAATTCACTCCCTTTCCCAAAGTGCAGTTATTCAGGAATATAGCACAACACACACACACACACACACACACACACACAGAGGAAAAAAAAGCTCTCTGGCACTAATGACCTTACTTGTAGTATGCAAAAGAGCCAAATAAATGAAGGCAGTGCGAGTGGTGACAGGGAGGATTGGGAGATTTGACACAGAGGTGACCTCTTTGCTCCTCTGACTACTGTGGAGCTAATTAAACACAGCATCTCTAGAAATAAAGTGCTGGAGAGAGAACGAGTAGTCAGTTGCTCTCACTGCATATGTCACTTGGGATTATGATTATACCCACTGCTAAAAGGCAGTTGAATAAGCAAATGTTGTTTTGCAGGAAGTAGGAAAAAATTCCATCTATCGTACTCCACAGTGAGACATGAAATGTATAATTCCAGTAATGAGCACTGGAAGTATGAGCTGTGTTTTAAGCCATTTGAGTTATATTTTAATCCTTCCTTCCCCTGTTCTGTTTAAAGAGGAGGAAAAATGATTTTATGTAACAAATGCATTTTGTTGCTGTAACAGCTTATATCTGAGGCTTTATACTGAAAACTGTCTCCGTGCTTTAAGGCTCTGGGGCTTTGTTAATTTTGTTCCCAAATCCCTCCATCACTGGCCAAGCTACCTCAGCCCCACACCCTGGGCAGTGCAGATCACCTGACTGAGGATTCCTGCACGGAATGTGTTTGAATCTCAGGAGATTTTGATATGTTTTTGCTTTTATTTTCCCACTACTCACTTATGTTTTCCTTGGGATCTGATGGGACTGCTACAAAACCCCAAATTTCAAACACCTGTGCCCATAACCGTGGCTGTAAGGTGTCTGCTGTTGGTATCACCACAGGTCTGTGAGCTCACGCTCGTGCTCCTTCCAATCTGGGATGTGCCAGAGGCTTCAGCCCAGCGTGAATGTTCCAGATGAAGGTGGGGATGGGGCTGGAGATGTGTGGGGAACTTTGGCCAGGCTGAGGGAGGAAGGAGAGAGGAGAACCTGGTCCTGGGAACTGCTTCATGTCTGGGCTCAGCCTTTGGAGCATGCCAGGGGGTCAGAGAGGGTCTCTTCCCTTCTCCTGTGAGGAAGGCATGGGGAGCGAGTGCCATGCCAGTGTTTCACTCTGCTGGTTTATTCACCTCTTACCTTTGCCTGGCTCTCAGTGCCAGCAGCAATCTCTAACTCCCTCCTTGAGGGGCTCCAGGAATGTGGCAGCCTCATGTCACCCTCAGCCTGTCTCAGGCAACACATTACACAGTAAACACACAGATTTTGGGGTCACTCTATTCTCATTGCCCTCTTTGGGGGTGGGGGGGGTGGGGGTGTCCCCTTGTTCCTGTTCCCTGCATGGCCCAGCCCTACCCCTCTCCTCAGGTGAAGTGAACACAACAAGGAGCTTCTGTACTTTTGTCCCTAGTGACATAAGTTGGTCTTAAACAAAACAAAAAAAAACAAAACAAAAACAAAAATAAAAAAAACCAAAACCAACCAACCAACCAAACAAAAAAACCCAAAAACCCCCCAAACAAACAAACAAACCCCCAAACCAAACAAAAACAGCAACAAAAGAATAAACAAAAAAACCCCAAAACAAAACAAAAAAAACAAACCCAAAAACTTGTAGTGTGTCCTTGTTTTACGTGCTCCAGTTGCTGCTGCAGAGACAGTGAGCAGGTGTGTGGCTCCGAGCTGTGCCCCCAGTGCTGTACCTGGCACTGCAGAGCTGCCCCCTGCCCTGTGCACAGGCTGAAACCTGCAGATGCTTCTTCGTTTCCCTTCTCCGTCCCCCCGGGTGCCCCCTGCATTGTCAGCAAGTTCAGGTGCCTGGGCACGGGGCAGGGTGAGCAATGCAGCCTCCCCGGCCTCACCCGGCGTGTGGGACTGTGGCCTGCAGTGCTGGGGGACACACTGTGACATTTGAAAAGTAGCAGTGAGTCCCCAGCTGTGAGAGGCTGCAGGGAGACCGGAGCTGCCATTCTGCATGAGGGAAGCAATGCTTTCTGTGCTTCCTTCCCCTGAGCCAACTCATTGGGATGGAATTGAAGCCTGTTTCCTACTTCTAAACACTTTCTGATTCTGCAGTTGTTTTCAGCACCCTCTAGGGTCCTCCTCAAATACATATCTAAACAAACAATCTCTTACCTGTTTGTTGCCTTCCTTTGGCAGAGTTCCTGCCGTGTGGCTCTCCCAGGGCAGCCCCCGTGCCTTCCCTGTGTGTTATCACGGGAGGGCACAGCTCCAAGAGCATCAGTGAAACCCCTCTGAGGTTGGAGGAGAGGTGGGAGAGCAGATCAAGAGGCCTGTGAGAGCCACAGACCTGCTGATGAGCTCCATTTCACCTATAACACAACACAACCTGGGCTTTTGCTTGACCCCTTTTCTTTTGATGAAATGAAGCATAGAAGAAAATGCCACTTCTTGCCACATCTTTGGGGCACTTGGTGTCATTCTCACTGTCCAGTTTATACCAGGGTTAGAGCTGCTACTCAGAAGGTTATCCAGAACAATCTGTGCTGCTGCCACAGGCACCTTCTGCAGTGGATGTTCAGCCAAGCCCATGCCAGACAAACTCCATATGCTGAAATGTTTTTCCAAAGGCTATTTCAGCTCTGTGTGTGTGTCCTTTAGCTGCTGTAGTGCAATCAAGTCAGTCTGTGACTGAAGTCTGAGGTCAGCAGTGCCACCTCTTCACATTTCAGTCAGTGGAGGGAGCTGATGTGTGCACAATTATTAAAAAAGGAATATATTCTTTTGCACTCCTTAAAAAGGAGTAGAATTATAATTTATGCCAATAATTATCTTAATTGTTACAGGAATCTTGCTGGACTAATTTTTCAGACTGTTCTGTTAAATCTTTCTCATTTTCACAAATTCACATCCACAGTGGTATGAGTTAATTTCTACTGCTGTGCTATATGTAGACACTCAAAAGGTGCATAATTTCCATTGAAAATATTCATTTGCAAAAGTTCCATATTTTTGAAGTGGTTGCATTTCTGCTGAGGAGGTAGATCCACCTCTATTATACCACACAACAGATTTATTTTATATTTAGACTTTTACTCTGAGAAGAGAGCAATGTACTTGCTGAAAATTGGTTGAACACCAAAATGAAGTGCTAGCTTTGAATTGTAAAAATTAGACATTTTAAAATAAGGAATTAGTAGCTCCCAGTTTCTGTCTCATTGGTGCTGGTGTGAGGCAGAGATGCTGGCAGGCCTGAGCTGCACTCTCTGCCAGCTGTCTCTGCCTTCTTGCTTGCCTGGCTCTGCTCTTTCTGTGTATCTTGGTGAGGTGGTGCATTTTTCTCATGTGTTTCAGTTTCAGTAAGGGGAGACATCTCTGCATCCTGTGCCTCAGTGCTGCTGGCCCTGTGGCAATGGAGAGGTCTGTTTAGGAGAACAGCCCTCTGGCTTTATGAAAAGCAAAAAGAACTGGTACTTTTAAAAAGCTCTCGAGAAGTTTGGTTTAGGATTTTTTGTTTGTTTGTTTGTTTGTTTTCCTTAAATGACTGTAAATTATAGAAGAATTTTTGTATTCTTGAAGTTCTCTTTAATGTTTGCAGGATAAATATAATTCAGCAGGAGGCATTGACTTTAAAAAGTATAAATTCTGGGCTGTTGCAAGACTGGAAGTATAATTTTAGTTTTATTTCTTACATTGAACCATTCATTCTTTGTGACATTTCTGAGTCAGAGCAGTGCTTTGAGCTGCTCCCAAACTGGTGGCAGAACCTGCATGATTTAACACAGTTTATAATCTTTAAGAGTCTTTTGTTTTCCATCTAGATGTTTTGAGATATGTAGTATTTTGTTTTCTGTTGTTCGCATGCATAGATTTACTTTGCTTTTAAACTGAGTAATTTTCAGGGAGAAAAACAATTCCAATATGGCAAAGAGTTAATATTTCTGTAAGAAGAGGAAACTCTGAAAGTGTCTTTATACAGTAAATGAATGGGCAGACATTCATTAATTTGGACTGAAATCCTTCATCTGATGCAAAAAACCCTTGTCATGGGTCAGGTTTAGAAGCTGCTGAAAGACTGTGAAAATCAGAATGATTGGAAGCAAAGCTATCAATGCAAGGAGATGTGTCAGCTCTTGCAGGGGATGTGGTTGCAGATGTTCATAGGAAGAACACTAAATCCTTGTCCTGACATGAATTTTTATAAACCTTTCTGCAAGGAAGATGAAACAAATAAGGTAATACACTTGTTTCAGTATTCATCATATTTGGCTCAGCCAAAAGTAGTGATTAATTATTATAATACATCATAGCATCAGATTTTGTGAGTGGGAAAGTAACTTTCCCATCCTATGGAATATGAGCTCTGAGTTTTCCTCTTCAACAACAGAATGACACTGGAGCCATTCATAGCCAAAGAGCATTTTCTTTGTGTTTTGTTTATTTTAAATTGCAATATTGGTGGGGAGCACAGAAACAGCAGCAAAAACACCCAGCAGTTGGGGCTCATAGAGTTGAGATACTGATGTTCAGATTTTAAGCTCCTACTCTGAATCATGGACACCATGGGGATTTTGGAGTTTGCCAACTATTCAGAATGGCAGCCTGACTGCTAGGTTGGAAAGGTTTGCTTCAAAGTGTGATTTAAATTTTTATTTTCCTTTTGATTTTTGAAGTTCTCATGGACTCCCTGGATAGGATACTGCTCTTTGTGAGACAAACAGCCCATATTTGTGGGTTATGCACTTCTTGAAGCAGTGTGTGTGTCCACCCATAATGAATGCCTGCAATAGGACACAAATACAAAATAATCAGAAAACAGAACATTTTACTGGAAATTCTGAGATGGTTCCATGTGCCAATAATTCTTAAAGCTCTGCATCAGACACTCTCTGGTCAGAACTCTTTACGACAATGCCTTGTGCCCTCCCAGTGTAGCTGTGAAACACAGTCTGAAGAGAGGCAATGGAAATAAAGTTGCACTAAGAGCTGTTGTCCTTGCTCCCATTTAGGGAGGTCTAATTAATCAGATTGGATCTTTTGGACAACCATGAAACTCTGTTTTGCTGCCATGAAACACTAGACCCAGTTGCTGCTGCTGTGAGTTTTCAGTTTTTAAAGCAAAGGAGCAAAGATTGGAAACTGGTCCAGGAGCAGTCTGAGAATGGGATGTAGAAGTAGGAAAGAGCAACACTGGAGCAGCAAATGGGAAAAATCCAGCATGCAGGAGCAGTTCTGTTTCTAGTGGAAGGATTATAGGAAGCAAGGCATAGGTGCTGCATGACTGGAGATCAATATGAATTCCATCTCCTTACAGGCACATTGATCTTGGACACGTACATCACTCATAATATCCCTGCTGTAACTGGCAAACCAAAGTGTAAAAAACGAGGGTGGCAGGGCTGAGCTAGGAGATTAAAGAAGAAAAATGTTAAGAAGTGTACACTTTTGATCCTTGGGATGTGGAAAGCACAAGGTCATCTGCTGCTATGACTAGGTTGACTATAAAAGCTAAGTGACTCATTGATTTCATACACCTACACTGTAAAATATTTTGGTTTATGTGATATAATCTTCCTTTCCATTAACCTGAACTGAGTCACTTTATAAGTAGCTTGAGGTTAATGTATCAATCAAAGATTGATCGTGCCTAGGAACGGTGTCTGTGTTTGGAAGGACACTGTTTATGTGTTTTTAAGAGTTTTAAGGCTTGGGTAAGAAAAAAATTGTAAGCATAACTGTGAATTGGTAAGTGGCTTGTTCTCTGTTGGTTGTTTGGGTTTTTTCTGTTTGTTTTGTTTTTTGAAAGTGACATTCAGTAAAGAGCAAAGGTCTGACATTCCTTTTAGTCTTTCCACTTCAAAGAAGTCAGTAATACCAGTAGGAAGAATTGGCCTTGTTTGGATCAGTGCCATTCCATGAATAAAACTAAATGACATCTCTGATCTTTGAGTTGGTTGTGACTAATTGTGCAGTTTGCATGGATGAATATAGGCAGGCAAGTCCTTGTGATGCAAACACAAGTACTTAATCTTTCATAGAAAGTAAGGAGATTTGTTATAGAATTTAAAGCCTTTCTTTTCCAGAGCAAGCAAACCTTGTCCCAAAAATAACTTTTGAAGACAAACCCCATGACTGTGTTATGAGGTAAAAACTAGAGGTGAGCTGTTGGGTGGGGGTTCTGCTGCAGCCTGATTTATTTGTGTGCTCAGAGTTAATGAATTGTCCTATTTCACAGAAAGGAGTCAGATGATGGGGTTATGTCAGTGTGAGACTAAAGACGATGTGTCAGAGATGTGTGCAATGACTGACACATGGATGGCATTCAGAAAATCACTTTGAATAAGAAGTTTAGTGGTATTTCATATTGACATGGGGTCATGTACGAGTTTCCCATTAAACATGATGAGCAGAGCTTAACTGTGATCCCTCACCCCTCCCTCTGTATTTCCTTGGTGATATCTATACTGTTTTTTGGAGAGATTTGCTTCCTGTGTCTCCTGGGCTGCAGGGCACAGGTGAAGCAGGCAATGGGAATCAGGCTGGTCTGCTGCTCTTGGATGTCTGGTGCCCTTGCAGACCTTTTGAGCTATTCCTCTGGGTTCTAAATTGTCAAAGAAAGGGTCTTTGTGATTGATTATATATCTCTTTCCACTGGCTGCCATCCTGAGCATGCAGTCTGGCAGCTTTTCAGGACCTCTGGCTGGACCATGGCTGTAGCTGCCCTGTCTAAGTCTTGAGTCTTATACAAAGTGCTGCTCTTTCACAGACTTTGAAAGCTCCATGTGAATGATTCACTGAAAAATGCTGTTTAATGATTCTGCCAAGTGCAAAATGGAAGTTGAGAAAATAGAGAAAAATGAAGGATGTCAGCAAGTATAACTCTCCCCTCACTTCTGCAATGTTTTTTTTCTGACTCTGTGGAGATGAAGATGTCTTTTGTTCATGTCTCAGCATTTATTCCCAAGCTAGTGTCTAAGCAGATTGCTGAAGTAACTCTTGAGGGCCAGTTTATCCACAGTGGTTGTGTACCTTAACTCTCTCAATCCAGAGTTCACTATAGTTAGTATTTATTTGTTTACCTTTGTAAAGCAGCATTTAAACAGAATTTGTTAAGTACCGAGGTTAAGCCTCTGGCTTTTGTTGCTGTTGCACAGATCTCATTGCCCTGCCATTGCTCACATTGCAGCATGACACTTTCTTGGTAACTCATGGTCAGCATTGAGGTTGTGTTTTCTTTTGGGGATGGGGAGAAGGAAAATTAGTTTTAATACGTAGGGCTATTTGAGATTGAAATCTTCAAATCTGACACAGATGCCAAGAGACTGTCAGTGTGTTTTACTACAAATTAATCTTTCCAAGCTATGCTGAAATGAGTTTTTTAAATGTACTTTAAAATGCATTGTAATCTACTGGTTTTTTTTCTGTGGGAGCCCTAGACAATTATCCCATCACCTGAAAGTTGTCACGTGTGAGTGGGGGATCAGAGCCATGGCATTACCCTTGCTTTGATTTATCGTGATTGAGGACATAGCTAAATTAATTTGCAGTGCTTTACTGCATGTATGGCTGTATAAAATACAGAGATGTTCAAATGAATGGGTGAAACTAATACTTCACTTCTGTATCAAGCCCTCCACACAATCTATGAGTAATGAATAATGTACTCCATGCAAAGAAAATGTATTCAAAATGTGACTTATTTTGCAGTGAAAGAACTGCTTGAAAAATTCATTGGGGGGGCATTTATGTGAAACATTTTATCTGAAAGATCTGCTTCAAAAGTGCCTTGGCCATCACACAACTGCTCCTGGCCAGAGCAGTATTTCCTAAAATGTTTGAAAATGTTGGGCTGGCACACTTGCACACAATCAAAGCAAATACTCACCTGTGAAACAATGCGCCACCTCACCTGAGAGGAGAGGAGTCCATTTTGAATAGTTAGAATTTTTGAATTCTTTCTTTAGAGGCAGTTGCAGCAGGAAGGATGATTAACTTAAATTTACATAGTTTAAGAAGAAGCTTTCTTCTTACTTGTTGACAACCCTGTAATCAGAATGATGCCATTCATGTGAAAAGAAGAAGCAGGAAGCATTTCCTAATTGGCTTATAGGTAACTGGAGGAGAAAACAATTAAACATGGACAGGTATAATAACAGCCATCTATCAAAATTAATGATTCTCTAAGTCTGAGAGCTCTGGGTGTCCTGTTAGCTCCTTATTTGAATTTAAACAAGGGCCATTGAGGTCAGCTCTCTCAAGGCAGAGACTGCTCTTGACACTCCTTAGTAAGATGACAATGAGCTCCAGACTTTCCCTCACTTAGACTGTGAGCAGGTAAAAGCTCAGGGGGCCCTTTTTTGGAGTCCCTACTTGAAGGCACCAGTTTGAGCTGTTATTTTATTGTTTGGTTCCTGCACAGAGATTAATTTATTTTAAGGATCTGGATGACTGAGGCTGTGCAGTGGGAAGGCAGGGGCTGAGCCAACAAGGAAAGCTGGTGTGAGTGAGTGTGGGTGGCCTCAGCCCCAGCTCGGGGGGTGCAGGTGGGAGTGCCAGTGGCTCCTGGATGCCCCGACAGGAAAGTGTCCTGAAGAACGGGGCTGAAGGAGGCAGTGGGTCAGAGTGACCCCCAAGGGCAGCACGGGGCAATGCTGTGGGGCTGTGCACCACAAAATACAGGCAGGCAGAGGAGATGGGGCTGATGGAGCAGCATGGAAAGTGAGGAAGGGACAGAGGAGAGAGCCTGGGATGTGGCAGGAACTTCACCTGGGTAAGGGAACGAGTCCTGCCTTTGGAGAAAATCTGACCCCTGTGATTCTCTTAAATAATTGGTGCAAGGACAGGAACCTTGCTGGTTGTTAGCAGCAAACCAATTCCTAGTTCCTGAAATGTGTGCTTCCCACTGGGAAGTTAACTTGTTAGAATGCAGCAAAATAAGGTCAATTGCTCAAAAACTGAGCAAGGAGATTTGCTTGTTGGTTTGCTTTTGTATTTGTCAGTAAAATTAAAACATCTTTCAGAACTAGACAGAATTGAAGTATATTAACTTAATTGGCATGTTATGTAGATTAATAAAGTTTAATGCTTGAAGGCTGTAAGTGTACTTAGAGTTTATTATGACTGTTAATCAGAATTAAAAAGCTCTGAGGAAATTTCAAAGCTGAAAGGACTTTTCTACTCATATAAGCCCTTTGGTATTATCTTACTGTCAATATATCAGCTTGTCATAAAAATGTAAATGAGGAATGTATTGGTACTGCAATATGTTTTTTAGCATTAATTTCTTATGTTTTTTGCTGGGGGAGTCTGATTTGGACACTGACTATGCCAGAATGCTTTCATGGTTGTCTGGGGTTGCTTTCTGAGATGCTTAAGCTGTCCCTGGGTGTCCCAGAGCACAGAGAACAATTCCTTGGGATTGTTGCTTTGGTTTAATTTCTTTCCTAATTCACACCATGTTTTTTGGAAGATTCAGATAGACTGTGGCTGTTTTGAATTTGGCATAGGTAAAAGTAGTGGCCTGATGGTTAAAACTGGAGTTCAGCTATGGGGTGAGAAAATGTTAAACCTTTCAGGGCTGTAGGGAAGAAGGTGTTTGCTTGTTTTTTAAAATCTGCTACATGGAGTATCAGGTTTTGTGGTATTGAGAAGTTCTGTCCAAGTCTAAATGCAGGATAAAGGAAATATTTTGCTTTGCTCTTTGAATACACTGTTAGAAACCCATACTAGGGCACAGGAGTCAAAAGCTGTTTTACAAGTTTTGAACATAAATATTTCAAAACATCCAACCTTTTTCAATTCCTTCTTTGATCTCCTAGCTTATAAATTGCAGGATCAACTTTATTTGTGGCTAATTTCACAAACCTTTGCAGAACTTTGCCCAAGGATAAATTATCCCAGGATGTTGAATTACATAATTTCTAAAAAGAGGTGCTTTCCTAGCAAACCTGTAAATTCTGTTAAAAGCAGTGCAGAAGCAAGGGATCCTTGTTTTTTGTGCTGAAAGTGCAAAAGTAATCTCTAGAGTTCCTCATCCCTTGCCAGTTTTGTTCCTACTGTGTGTACAGTAAATTTCATAAAATATTAACCTATAGTAAATATTTAATACATAATTTATTTGTATTATATAAGTTCACTCACCAATATATGAAGTGCTGAATAGATAGTTATATAAATATTTCAAAGTGATAAATATATAAATATTTAAATGGCCAATATAAATATTTTAAATGTAGGAACAAGGGCCACATTCTCCCTTTTTTCCCTCTGAGTTGAGTACGTATAATTGCTGACAGTACTTTACTCTGCAATTCTGAAGTAAAAGCCTCAGACAAAGAAATGTGTGTTCATTTCTGTCAGTAAACTTTGAAGTAGGTCAGTAGATACAGTAAATTTCAGTATTTCATAAGGACAAAAAAATTGTACTGTGGTTTTATGCATTTAATAGAAATTGGGGAATATTACAAAGAGACAGGGCAAATATTAGCTTAAATTGAAAATGAAAAAATTATGACAGATGAATTGGTTTTAGCTGGTTTCATAGAATTGTAAGGATAATACAAATGAGAGGACTTGGGTGAGGGAATGAGTTTTTGACTAGTAGGAAGTGAGAGGAATGTTCTTTGAAATATGGTAGAAATAATACTTGGGGGTTACTTCCTGCACCACCATCAGCTCAGTTTACACAGAAACCTGGCCTGAGTCTGTGTAACACAGCTTCCCACCCCCAGCTAATCCAGCAGACTGTCTCACCTTGAGCTGGCTAAGTTATTTTCAAGAGGCAATTCCTTGGCTAAGTCTGGGGTTTGCTTCACCTGCAGCCACGAATTTTAGGCTTTAATGGCTGCTCATCAGAGCAGCCTGTGATAAAAAAAAATTTTGTTTTCACTTTGGGTAAAGAGCAGCAAACGTGCTAAATAAAAATAAACCCTCTTGTGTTTGTGTTGAGGCTCTGCTCAGTGCTTTGTTACTTTTTCAGTGTCCTGCTTTGAAGTATAAATTGCCCTGTTGGCAGGCCCAGCTGAATTATCAGCTGCCAGGAGGGTCCTGAGACCCTGCAGTGTCAGGGAGACACCCAGTAACTGCACCTCTGTGCCTTCCCTCCTATTGCTACTACAGATTTAAAACTACCTTATAAGGAAGGATTTTGGATTTTTTTCCCCTAATGAAAGAAGATTTTAAGTGACAGCAGAATATAAGGACTGAAGTGCTTGCATGATATTTTTGTTGTCAGCTTGTATTTTTTGTTTTCTTTTGTGTGCATGTGGTATTTTTTTTGTTTGTTTGTTTTTTTCTTTTTTTTTTTTTTTTAAACGCCTTCTAGCATAAAAACAGGAAAAAATGCAAGAAAACCCAAACTCGTGAGTTTTTAGTGTCTTGAATTTCTTTGGTTTGGAAGAGAAGTGAGAGAGTCACTCAGTACTTCTGTATTAGTACTAGGGAGAAGCTGTAACCCCAGCTAAATCTTACCATGACAATGCTCAGGTTTGTCAGTGTTGTTTTTCTTAAGATTTGCCCACAGTCATATCAAATTTATAATATTAAGCCTATTCCATTAAATAAAAATGGTTGCTATTGAAAATATGTCCAGATCAATCATCCAGCTTGTATTTCTCTATACAAATAACCCTGCAGGCTATCAAGGAAGGTGAGTAGCATTATGAATTATAAAAACTACAAGGAGACGTTAAATGCTAAATTTGCTAAGCAAATTTAAAAATTAGTACATATAAAGGGATAGTAGACTTAAAAAGAAATGGGATGAACTTCTTTTGGCCAATCTGATGTGGTTTGATACTTTATGTGTCTACATGAAACTTGTCCCAACAAGTAGAAGCCCAGCAGACATCCTAGGACACTCAAGAGTGTGGACACCTTTAACAGTTGCACCTAAAATAGACATATGATGTACAGAGGAGGAAGTGATTCATGCATTTTGAAATGAGACAGGACAGCTAATCCATCATTTCCTGGAGGAAAAAACAAATTCACTTTAGAGAACTTGAGAAACTTGCTTGACAATATAGCTGTTTATAACCATTGGTGGGGAT
Source organism: Chaetops frenatus (assembly GCA_013400775.1). Lineage (NCBI taxonomy): Eukaryota > Metazoa > Chordata > Aves > Passeriformes > Picathartidae > Chaetops > Chaetops frenatus. Next base: position 52,359 of record VZTR01004411.1, read on the forward strand.
TGTATTATGTTTCTTTCCTTTTTCCCCCCCCTATTTTACTGAAAGTTTCTTTTTCAAATAGTGTGATACAGAAAGAATCAAGTCATTATTTGTTTGGGGCTAATTAAAACCACAATTATATAAGCTGTCAAACAGCTGAAAATTAGGAAGTTTCTGCTTGACTTCTTTAAAGATATCTCTTATTAACAAGTCTAAATTCCTGTGCACTGTCCACGACCAAAACAAATCAGCTCTGAATGACTTATTATTTCTATATTAATTAAGCTTAATCATCCTGCTAGAAAAACCCACACAGACGCTGAAGTTTATCTTCAGATCAGCTGACATTTGTTTGCTCTTGTGGCATGAAAAGCTTATTAAATACCTGATGCTGAGCTGTGCTTCCTTTTGTTTCAGCAGAGGCAAAACCACACATGAAGTCAAACTCTCCTACTCTGAACTGCACTAGACAGCTTTTGGGAACATCCCAACATTTGCAGAAAGAAAACTTTGCGTGCCAACTTACTGCAAATTTGGAATGGGCTGTTTAGCCAAAAAGATGCTTCTGTCAAGCCTGTGCAGGTTCTCTGGTTTGTTTTCCTGGTGCAAATCAGTGGCAAAGTGTGTTTTGAGGGGAGTGCTGCCTTGGGGATGGGGAGAGGGGTGTGGGGTCAGGGGGGGCTTTGCAGCCAGACCATCTCAGGAGGGCACTCTGGATGGCCAGCTGCAGGCAAAGAAGTTTGCCATGTTTGCTGTCTTCCTTGGTGGTAAAAAGATCAGGTGAACTTATTTCAGGTCAAACACAGGACCTTGTGTGGTGAAACATCTCCTGAGCAGTTTGGCTGGATCTCCTGCAGAGTGCTGTGAGCTGCTGAATTGCACAAAGGGGGAACGTAAACACTAAAAGCTCTTCAGAGCTCCTCAGAACTGGCCGCTGTCAGGTTTTGAGCAGCCAAATCCAGGCCTGCAGCCTGACTGGCTCAGGACCAAGGCAGGTACACCTGAATGAGTTGCTTTGAAGCACTCCTGATGGGGCTGCACAAAGGGCACATAGACCAAATATGGGTGGTGTTGTTTCCTAACTTCCTGTGGACACTTTAGGATGGACTGAAAAAGTTAGAAGGACTATTTTGTTTTATTTATACTCGAGAGTAGAATTAGAATGGGAGAATAATTATTTTACCTCCTGAAATGCAGCATGATGAGTCAAGCTGAATCAAACTTACTGCACAAATTAACACTCTTCTGTTTTTCAGATGATAGACAAGTCATGTGCCAAATGCTTGAATCTGGATCAGTGGAAGTGACCTGCTCACTGCACTAGTAAATAACAATTGTTCATGACAGTTCATTGCAAGCATTCAGAAATTAAAGAATGGTTGCTTAATTTCAGTAAAAGACATTCCCAGATGCCTTAGTTTGCTCTCTATTATCTCTAAGAGTTGTCTGAGTGACATCATAGTAATGATTTCAGGAGCTCCTCTTAGAAACGTAAATTTTTAATGGATGGGAATTTGAGTGAAGTTCACATATTAACAATGTATTATGCAGTGTTGGCTTGAATTTGCTGGCTCTATTATGTTTGAACTCCTTTCAGTCAAAGATATGATAGAAATACCTTTTTCTATCAAGACCCTGAACTTTTTAGTTGATATTATTTGATTCTGCAGATGTTAATTCTATGGTGAAGACAACTGGACTGGTACAGGTTGTTACTCTGTTGTGCAAGAAACTAAAGAATATAATCTACTTGTTGGGGAGGAAGGCAAGTAAGATAAGGAAAGCAATAGATGTTGGTATAATTCATCAGATCTGGAGAGATGTCTTTTGATTACAGCTTGCTTGACTAGAGTTTGTCAAAGCTGATTACATTTTTCCTCATGAGTATTAGTATTCTTTTGAAGTTAAATGGACTGCACCTTCACATTTTTAACTTGCCCCAATGGTAGCAGATCCCACAAAGGAAATGTAACAGGACTCAACTCAGTGAGATGGTGCCAAGGACAGGTTGTGCAGTAGCCTTCCTGGGGATTATGCAGCTGCTAAAACTTTAAAACTTGCCTTAATATCAATTGAGCCCACGTAGAATTGGCTTCAAATTAGCCTGAGAGTGTATCAGTGGAAAAAATTGCTGTCCTTAGACAGGGAAGCATTTCAAGTTCAAAGAGATGCAGTTCTGAGAGAGCTGACAAGTATTTCTTGGGTTACTATCAAAACTATCAAGATCTGTCTTTTGATTGAAGATGCACTTTTAAAATCCAGATTCCATACTTGGTTTAATCACTTAGCATAATTGTCAAGTGGGTACTCACAGGCAAGTATTACAAGGACATACTCATATTTGGGAATGTTTGAGAGACCTTCTTTGTTTTGGCAGAAGAGAGTTTAGTACTGTTTAGATTCCTACAAGATAAACAAAATTACTCTTTGTCCTCTAGTGGATGACCAGATAGTTGAGCAGCATGAAATACAAATGAAATCTGCACCTTCAATGCAGACTTAGAAATATTTTAAATGGAAAAATATGTAAAGTTGAAAAGAAGTAAAGTAAAAAAATGAGGGAATCTCTTTGCTGCAGTGGAGCTCCCTGTTTTTTAGCCAGTGCAAAATATCTGTCAAATAACACACTCCAGTCAAATTGTTGTCATTGTTAGATTGCTGCTCTGCAGAGGTTTATGTTCTTAGGTTTGAGTTGTTATCATTTGAAAAAATGATATTTCAGAAGTCCAATTTATTGCCGAGTGCTTCAGGGTCCTTTGGGAGCAGGTGTTTGTTGTACCAAGGTACTGTCTGTGTGTGCTTTAGGGAGAGGTGGTGTGATGTTGGTAGGAAGGCAATAAAAACTGCTTGAGGGAAGCCAGCCACTGAAAAATTAAGCTCCCTTGGAAACAGCTAGTTGAGATAGCTTCAGATTTCTCTTTAGCCCCTTCCTGTATAAACTGGTTATTCTTCCACTTCAGGGAAAACAGACAATAAATTTTTGAAGCAAAATGGCAAGATGAAGAGAACCTTGCCTGTAGTCAGATCTGCCACTGTGGAGCTTCAGCAAAGCAGAGCAGTGCATCAGAGGAGCGATGCTGTGCCAGTGCTCCAAAGATGTCTCTGGACTTCTCTCAGATCAAGCAGCACTGCCAGCATGTCTGAAGTGGAAGCAGTTTGTAAACACAGTGTAAAAGGCAGAGCAACAAGCCTTTGTTTATAAATCTCTGTAGCATTTTGTTTAATTTCTATGTTATGTTCTTGGCTAAAAGGGAGGGAGTGAAGTTACATTTTAAAAAATATTTCTGTGATTAAGGAAATAAGAAAGCCAAGTTATTCCATCCAGAAATGCCTATTAAAGTTGCTCCTTGCAACTCCTGTGTAAGGACTGATTTCTGAAAGCTCTTGGGAGAATAAAGGCTATCAGCAAAGGCTGAGTTCCTCCCAAAAAACCCTTTTTCTCAGCAAAAGAGAGCCAGGCAGTAGCACAAATGCCTTCTGGCTTTTTCTGATGCCTGATCTATCTCTGAATGTCTGTTACCAATACATGAGAGACTTGAAGAAAGCTCACTGGAATGGGTAAGAAGGGAAAGAAGATTCCAAGTGAGGCCAGACACACTGGCTCCTTTGGCCATTATTTGCCTGTTCACCTCTCTAGTGGACCTTAGTTTGTTCAGATTCTGCTTCCAGATGAACTCAAGGCTGACATCACCTGCTGTAGCTCAAGGCAAATGAGGAGTGCACGCTCTCAGTAAATTCATGAAATTGGCTGGCCCTGATTGCAGTCCAGAAAGAAAGGAGGGAGGAAATGCATCAGCCTTACAGGGCATCCTTAGAGGGAGTGTGATACCTATTTGTGTTAAAAGAACAGTTCTGTTCTGCTCATAAATCCTCAAGGGACTATTCTGGCTCCTGTGCTATGGGGAAAGCAGGATGCAATAGTGCAGTGCAAGGGGAGTGGAACTGCACTGGCTTAGTCTGACATGCATCTTGTGCCAATATGAACATTGGGCTAATTACCAGTCCCTGTAGGGTCATATTAATCCTGTAATTGCAACTGCTTATATTAATATTGAATTTACTTAGCTCCCTTTGTTTTGTAGAGATAGGCACAGAAAGGAAACATTTTAATGTCAATAGCAAAAGATAAAACAGTTTTATTGATCATGAGAGAGACCAGATAATCTCCGCTGGAACTGGGAAAACTTGAAGTGGAAAGATACTCTGAATAACAATCACACCTGGGAATTTTTGCTGTTTTTAAGATAAGAGATGTGGATTTAGGAGGAAATTATTGTATTTTCCCATTGAGTGCAGTCCTAGTACAATAAAATTCAACAAAAAACCCCATAACCTGGATAAATTCTAGATAATGCAAGCCTTAGTCTTTTGGCAGTCTGGGGGATTTCTGTGTAGATAAAGAACCTTATGCTTTATGAAGGTGAACTGGGCATGTGACTGGAAGTACCTTTTTCTGCTGTACAAGCTGGTGTGTAGGACAGGAATTGCCAGTACAGATACCTGACACAATCCACAGTTCTCATAGTGTCTATTCACAGGGTATTGGCAAAAAGATTTTTTTTTTTCCTTAGAAGTTGAAGCTGTTCAGAAATTTAAAGTGAAATCAAAGTCTTGTGGTGAGGTTGTGTCTGTGTTCAGGGCTTTTCCAGTAGGGCTGCCAGCACCCCTGGGGTTGCCCCTTCCTCCTCTGAGCTCATCTTCTACAAAGGTATTTTGGCAGAAATTTCTATTATAGGTCATTTATAACTGAGTTTTACCTTCCTACTGCTTTTATCTCTGTCATAGGCAGAAATGAGTAAGGAGAAATGCCATAGGAACAGCAATTGATACCTGACTGTCCCATGCCACTGACATGCAATTCCTCAAAAGAAAAACTTGCTTCCCATTAAGAAGAAATTGTTTGGATTATTGCTCTTTTCATAAAAGTTATAATTTGACATAGCTTGTCTTTTTAATGCTCTTAATTAGTTGCTATACAGTGGATGTTTAAAATCAGTGAGGCTAAGTGCTTTGTGGAATGGGAATAGGTTTAAAGCAAGCAAAAAATACTTATGGAAAAGAAAATGTGTTTTGATATATTTAAGTTCTCAGGAATCTTGCTGCTCCAAAAAGGGTGTTTAATTTTTTCGCATTTCAGAAATCTTCAGGATTTTATTTCTGCTGTGAGATTTAGGATTCAGTAGAACCCAGACCTTAAGAGAACTTTTATACTCTAAAATAGTGGTGCATAATAAAAGCTGGCAATATTTTTAAGGCCTCTTGAATCAATGTTTTAGGATCTATGGCTTATTTTGTTTTAACATTTCTTGGCAGCTTTGGACCCAGTGGGAAGTGAACATGGTTGACCTTTGCCACAACTTCTTAAGGTCACGGTATGGTAACAGCCTCTCCTTAAAGAGGGGGAGAGGGAGATGTGAAGATCTAATTCACTACCAGGGCTTAAGGGCTCAGAGCAGAGTTTTACTGTTGGCACAGGGTTGAAGGAGTGGGTACCTCACAATTCATTTCCTTTTAGGTTATATTTTTGGATAGCTACTTAGAAAAACAGGAAGAAAAAAAGCTACTAAATTTTTTTTTCCACTTCTAACATCAGTTAATTGAAAAGTTATTTTTTTCCTGCAACAGATTTTGAATTGTATTTAAAAGTTAAAAGCTTTATGTTGTACATACACTTGAAAATAAAAGATTTTGTATTTCAGAATAACTGTCCTCTTGATTTTTTATGACCTTGTTCTTGGTTATGGCCTGACTAGGCTCTATCTTTTTATGTCCTGTCCTGCTTCCTTCTGCTGAGAAATCCTGGTGAAGCACAGGAATCTTGGCTAGTTCTTGTCAGTGTTGTGGTTCATAAATCAGATTATGGAGAGCTGCAGTTCCAGGCACTCCTGTTCAGGCTGCTGCCTCAGTGCTTCCAGCTAGAAATGCTTTGATCTCCCTCTTCTGATTTTAATCAAATGCTGACTTTTCCATAGATGTAGATACATCTTTAATTTTTAAAACTTTTTTTTTTTTTAATGAAAAGTGGTTCTGAGGTGAACTAACAATTTTCTTGCAAAAGCAATACTTTAGGAGGGAGACTCCTCTTAAGTTTGAATTTTAACTAGGTTTTCTTTAGTTTCTTCTGCAAACATTTTATATGTTTTCATGTACCAAGTCATTTATGGGAGGTTCTGCATGAAGTTCTTTTATTCTGCCTTACTCTTCTGGCTCTTTGTTCAAGACAGGGAAAAGGAGAAACTTTTTGGAGTTACTTACTTTACAGAAAACAACTTTTACTCTGAGAGAAATGCTTTTTTTTCCAGTGAATATTTTTGATTTTCCTTTAAGTGCCTTGGAAGGAGCTTCTACTTGTTATACTGGTTTTGAAATGTATCTTATAGTAACAATAAGTACCTTTAAAATGGAATGAAAATGCTTTATCAGTGGGAGTACTAATAGTACATTGTTTTCTTGCAACTTGACCTATAGGCTCAGTGTTGCTAAAAATGCATGTACAAAGGCAGACTTTGACTATATAGGGTTCAAGTTCTTATCAAATTAGATAAAAAAATAAAATCTTACTATTAGAGTTGTATGCTGGACTGGTGTTTGGTATCTGAAATGTGAGCTGATACTCAAATTTGACTTAGAGATGTGTTGTTTCAGTTATGTTGATAAATCAGATTGGATTGGAAATGCTTCTGTGTGAATAAAAATTTTACTTTCAATATTCTGCAGTTACTGATTTCTCCCAAATTTCTCATAATAAAAGAGCACAATATTTTCTAGCTGTGGGGAAGCTATGATGGTGACAATTGACAAATGCCAATTTGCAGAATTTGGCAGAAAATGATTTGGTTTCCACAGGGTGGATCTGGGGAAGAAGGACCATGAAGAGAACTTCCAGGAAGATCAGGAAGAACAAAATTCCCCTTAAAGATGGGTTTTATTTCTTCAGTGAATGAATTATTCAGTATCATGTTGCGTATCAGCATGACTGATACTCCCTCTGCAGGAGGTGTCCTCTTTCTAATTTTATTATCTGACCTGGACTAACTCCCCCTACAATGTGTTGGTTAAGCCAGTTCACATTTCCTTTTGGGTTCCCAGGACGTCAGAGTATTAATTGTCCATCAGCCAAAATTTTGCCTTTCTTCTTTTTTTTTCACTCCAGAACTTTTCTATAGAGGTTTGCAAGCTTGACTTGTACAAAAGTCTGATCTTTTATTTGACAACAGCAGAATAAGTTCAGAAGTATAAACTACAGAGATGATAACTCGCTGTGCTTGCATTTTACTTAGCAAGATTTGTTTTTACAGCAACTGACGTGGGACCTGATGAGAAATGAGGTCTGTGTTTCCCACCAGCTCAGATGCCAAATGCTTCACAAAACTACGAGCTGCATTCAGTGACTATCACTGACTCACTGTCACTTTGAAAGTACCACTTCATTTTGATGTTTCACTCTGGTACTTTTAAAAGAGAAAGCGTCCTATGAAATTTGAGAACCAGGGAATGGGAAATTTGGGGGTCTTCCTGCTCTTAGGCTGTGCTGTAAATCATTATTTAGATTGCTTTACAGTTCCCTTTAATAGGCAGGTTTTAATTTGGTAACTTGCTTTAACCAACTCTGCTAGAGGTGCTCCTCAAGTTGAGTTGTCATAGAAAGTTTCTGACAAGTTTCAGGTGTTTCTGAAGATGAAGTTAGGAAAAGTTATTAGCTTATTAAGCAATGAAAAAACATTTTAACATAATATAGCACAATTTTACTTTGTGAGAGAAAGAAAATATTTGATGAAGGTTTGGATGCACATGTCTGTTGAAAATTCTCTGAAACATGGCCTTTAAGCAAAAACCAAAGGGTTCTTCAAGGAAAAGCGTTGTTGTGTAATTACACAATCTCTCAGAGTGCATGCCCCTCCATTTATCATTATAATAACAATATTCATAGAATGAAGGGGACAACAATGTACATAAGGAAGATGAAAAGAAGATTCATAGTTTTTATGCAGATTACACATTTAGCAGTTGGAAAGCTGGTCTAAGAGCCTGAAGGTATTTCTTCTGCTCAGCAAAGATGAAAATTGAAATGTTATCCATCAAATGGAATTACTGACTTCTCATATGTTTCTCCCTTTCTATCTTTTTATATTAAGAATTAAAAAAGAAACTAAGAATGGATAGGGAAAGAAGATGTAAAAACTTAAAAGGAAAACAGGAGAAGTGGGAAGAAAAACTAGCTTGCTCTCTCTCAATATCTGATTCTGTAATCCTTTACAGTTTGTCTGAATATTGTCTGCAGCTTTCAATCACCTGAGTTTCTTGATTGTTTTCACCAGGAATTCTTGAATTGGAGAACAGCAAGTGTTTAAACAAGATTGGGCTCTAAGGCTCTGTTCCATATAGTTTCCATTAATCTGTGAGTAAAATATTGCTGAATTGTCCCAGGTGTCAGCATGACAACAGCTGCTCACAGGGCTTGCTTTATGCACTGTTGTTGGGAAATACTTTTAAAATGAAAGTCTTTCCTGAGCACTACCCAGTTACCATGACAAATTTCCATTTCCAGCACTGTTTGTAGCACTGTAAGTGCAGCAGTGATTTACATCATCAGAGGGCTGGGGATCAGAGTCAGAAATGCTGATTGATGGGGAAGTGGGTGCCTTGTCCAAAAATGCAATTGCTGACAGTTACTGTTTCTTTAATTATCCACCATGATTTAGGTGGGTTAGCCAGCATCCTCCAGGGATTTAGGTATTTAAGCAAAGATGTAAATTAAGTAGTGGAAGGTTCTTCTGAGATATTTAGAATCCAAACTTCAAATCCTATTTATCTCAGGTAGTCTGATATAAAAACATAAATACAATAAATCTCTCTGACTGCTTTTTTCTATTTTGGAACCCTCCTCTAAAAAGCTGCTTTTTGGTTTCCTGACGTTTATCTATTGTGATGCCGGGAAGGATTTTTTCAGGGCCTAAACCTATTCCTTTTGAAAAGAGACCCTGCATAGGCCAGGACCTTCTGCCTTGTCTTTTTAACTTTGGTGGCACTTTGGGCAGCTTTAAGAGAAGCACTTATTGATGAATTACACAAATGTCCTTTCTGTTCTAAGTAAAAATGGCTGAGAAATCCATTCACTGCAGGTGAGCCCCCAGACAAGGGGCTGGGAAGTGCTGACCCTTGGGATAACAAGGGGCACCTGTGGCTCAGCCAGGTGAGTGGCACTCGGGGAATTTTGCACTCTCAGGTTGTGTGTGAGGAGACAAAAGGCCGAGGTTTCCTTTGTTTGACATCTCTCCTCTGGGGGGGGGGGGGGGGGG
>VZTR01004411.1:61653-165977 GCA_013400775.1 Chaetops frenatus
CAGAAGATTGAGCTGTCATTTTGTTTGTTAATTGTTGCACCAAGATTAAGTTATTTTGAGGATCTGGACTTATGGGACTCTGCAGTGGGAAGGCAGGGGCTGAGGCCACGAGGAAAGCCGGTGTGAGTGAGGGTGGGGTGGGGTGGGGTAGCCCCAACCCCAACCCCAGCCCCAGCCCCAGCCCCAGCCCAGGTGCCCTGGGAGGGGCTGCCAGTGGCCCCTGGGTGCTGGGACAGGGAAGTTTCTTTTAACAAGCACTGAAGCACTTGGGCTCAATGTTTACCCCAGACAGGGTACATCAGTCAGGACCTGCCAGAAAACTCCTCCCACCGAGCATGTGTGAAGGTTTAAGTTCATTAGGGAAAGTTGATTTAAGTGGAAGGCGAGAGGATTCGCTGTGGTGTATTCTCAGAACGAACGTGGGGGTTTTTGCCACAACGTTTCTTTTTTCCACTTCAGGTAATGTTTTTTAACTGTTTTTCGTGTCAAAGAACATAATGGAACTTAGGTCTCTTTATTGGTTCTCTACATCTTAAAAATTAGCTACTCTTCACTTGTAATTATCAAATATGCTACAGAAATAATATTTTTTTAATACTAGCTGCAACTGTTGGATACCTCATAAATCATAAGGCATAGTAAAAAGTTTTTGCAAGTTCTTCATGGTTATTTTTATTTATGCTCAAACACGTTGTTTGTTTTATTTCACTTGGAGTACATGAGTACAACAAGAGTTTTTGTAGATTTTGAGATTTCTGTGGACTCTGAGGGTTGAAATAATACAGTTGTGTTACAAGCTTTTATTCTGCCCCCCATCTCAAAGGGAAGCACAGTGCTTCCATATTGGTTGGGTGACCTCCAACAAATAAAAGAATAGAGTCAGGTGCTAAAATGTTAATTTATGTAATGTGCCTGCACAATCTGGAATAACAAAGACTAACTGCTAGTGTCTGCTGCATTATCCATGAACAAAAATAGATGGTACTGGGCTAAATTATTTTGCACATACGTTTAAAAGGCTTTAATTGACAAGAGCATGCTATATAAGGGAAGCAGTAATCTTTTTTTGTAATGACCCTGTCAGCATGGATGTTGGAATTGCTGTGTTGGCTTTCAATCAGGAATATCTAAGAGTGTGAGGATACATAAATACAAATTCTTCTGTCAGACAAAAGCCCAGTATGTCAGGGGAGCTGATGCCAAAATTGGGGCTGATACTCCAGTGGAAGGCTGGTGTTTGCATGTGGATTTCCCTTTGGGACTACCAGTAACGTGCTGTGGAGTACCTGCAAAAGCAAAGCCCAGTGTTGGTTTGTTTATGTGAACCTTCAGTGGCTGCTGCAAAAGTTTGAATGAATCCTTATGTTGCGTGGGCTTTAACAACTTATTTTACTGAAGCTTGTTTTCTTAAATAAAGGAGCAGGTTTTTTTCTTAAATCTGTGGTACCCTCAGAATCTGCAGCAGCCCATGTGGACAGCCTTATGAGTAAATTAAATTGCTTGAACTAATGGTGTAAGCTATTTTCAAACAATGTGTGGTGGGATTTAGCTGAGGGCAAAAATTGTAAGTATTTTCTGTATGAAGATGAACAAAATCTTTAAAGTGAAACAAATTCTCTTAGGCTCAGGGCTTAGACCTTGGCTTTTCTGGGACTAGTTATTTGCTATTTAGCAGTGATACGTTGCTCACTCTTCTAGATGTTTTGTAAAATGTCACTTAGAAGTGAGGGAATATTTTAAAAAGTGATGCAGACATGGAGAAGGAGAGCTCTTGTATGTGATACTTGGAAAAGCTGCTTTTGCAAAATGCTATGGTGATAAAAATAAGCCATGACTTTGACATCATTGTTTCTTTAAACCAATCTTCTTTGTCATGTGAGAAATGAATCCACTGATGGACCAAATGATTTTATTAATAGATTCTAAGTGTCTTTTTTCATGTAGGAAAAGTGCTTGATTCCTATGTTTTACCTATCTGGGACAGTCTCTATATGCTGCTCTAGTTTTGTCTTAGTCTTTTCAAGATAAGAGGGCAACACCTTTTAACAGATCCTATTATTTTTGTGTCCGAATGCTGTGGACATATAGGAAAAATGTGAAATCATGGGGCCAGATTGCATGATCATTGCAGTAAGAGAGCTATTTATACTTAATCAATGTAACCTGAATTGGAAAAAGAGGATGTGGCAGCTGTGAGTAGCTGCTAATTATATCTAGCCCCCAGTAGATGGAAATATTGCTACAATGTCAGATAATTCAATATCATGAAGTTTCTCTGTTTCAGGGACCTCATGATTCTTTCCTTCTGTCTTAGACTTTAACTTGTTGAACACCATAAATCCTCTAAGCTGGTATCCTAAATATTATTACACAATACAAAACTGATGTCTTTTTGGCTCTCATTCGTTATTCATGTTTATGTAAGTTGTACACATGTATTGGGTAACATGAAAAATAGGCATTTCTAATTATGTTCAGAATAGAACTAATCTATCTGTAACTGTGCTGGTCTTCTGGAAATGGCAAACTGATATACAAGGAAGGAGGGGAAAAAAAAACTTAATTTGGTTTCTAGTTTTGATTTATGCCTCAGTTGTATAAAAGTTTTTTTTGGTGGGAGGGGGAGACAGCAGTAGAAATTAGGGGTAATAAAATGTTTCTGTTTGTATTATGTGCTGTTAAATGTTAAACTAAAAATGTTGCTGTTAAATGAAGAAGAAATGGAGGTTTCATAGAATTATTTGACTGTGGTAACCCTTACTAAAGAAAGACTATGTGTATGTCTGAACACATGTATATAAACATATATATAATAGAAGTGGAATAAAAATAGAAAAAGGATGGATAGGTATGAAGAAAAAGTGCAGAAAAATAGATGCAAAGAAATACACATACTCTGCCTGGGATATGCTAGAATACTTACATATATATTCATAAATAAAGATGGAAACTGGAATGATATAGGGTGGTTGTAAAAACCAGGACTGGATGTTATCTTGTTGGTTTGCCCACAGGCAATTCTTGCACTTGATCCCGACAAAGCTTTGTCTAAACTATTTCTGAAAATATCCAGTGATGGTCCATGGGTTCCTTCACTGTCTGCTCCAGAGCTGTCGTGACCTTTAGGTAATTATCTTGGTTCATAACCTGAGTCTTTCCTGTTTAACTTCAGCCTGTCTTGTGCCACCCTAACTCCAGCTAACAGAGAGAAGAACTTGTTCCCATCTCCAGTGTAACTGCTCTGACATTTTGAGGTCCCCTGTTAAGTCAGTACAATGTGTTTTTGTGGCAAACTAATAACTGAGGGTTTGGCCATCGGTGTTCTTTGCATGCTTGCCTACTGCCACATGTACAGATTGCAAAGGTGTGGGGGGAATAAAATTCTAGTTCTGCTGATGTAAAATAAATCCTGTATGAGCCCAGTAGTTTTACATGTATTTTGGAGACCAGCTCAGGAGGGGGAAAGACCTTTCAATAAAAGAGCTTTCTCAAATGCCCAGTTTAAGATTATGACTTGTCCTGGTCTGATTCACCCCTCCTGTTAAAATTATATTCCTTCAGACTTGGGAATGAAGGTGCTTTTATGCTATGGCTGATCAGCCTTCCTAAACATTACAATAAATACATTTGCAGTAAGCTCTTTGTAGGCCATGGGGGAGGATGAGAGGAGAGGCCAGGGGAGCTGTGGTAGAGATTAGCTTGCTGATGAAATATTCCATGAACAAAATAAAGGATAAATCTGAATAAATTATTTGCAACAGTGTCTTTGTTTCCAGCTGCACTGGCAAAGAGCTAGTATGTTCCAATATAGTTTATGAATTAATTTAGAAAGACCTACAGTATTTAAAAAGCTGATGAGAAGGTCACCAGTGTAAAAATGCTTTGAAAAAACCAGCATGAGTGTTTTCACAGAGAACATCAGACTCCAACATGCTTTTCAAATGCTGTGTTTTTGTGAACACTATTCTCATGTTAAATTGTTAATAATTTTGCTAAAACTTTATGTGGTTAGAACAGAGAAGTGTGGTAATACTAATGAATATTTTAAAGTCTGAAAATGCTTTCTGTTCCATTTTTTAAGCCAAAAGAAAAGAGCAGTGGAAATATTGCCAAATGTCTGTACATCAAAATGCTATTTTTGAAATTTTGAAATAGTTTGTACAGATGCATTAAATTCACACATCAAAGCCTTCCATGTATTTGTACATTAATCTCTGCTTTGATCACTGCTCAAAGTTTCTTTTTCCTCCCAGGGAGATCAGTGTTTGTGGATTCCTGTGGATTCCCATAAAAGAAAACTTTAGGGTCTGCTTTTCAAGCCGTTGTTGTGGGCTACTCTATTTTCTGATGGTTTAAGGTGAGGAATAGTTCAACAGTAAAACAGAGATGCAGTTCTTTCAGAAAAAAAAAAAAAAAAGGTTTTCCTCCAAGGTGTACCTTGCCTTCAGAGTTAGAACCCAGGTCTGTTACTGCTCAGTTCTGTGTGTGCACTTGGGCTCCCACAGCTCTGCAGATGCTTAGCCACACAATGAGTATCCTGATTCCTCAAGAAAATGAAAAAGGTTTGATCTGCCTTGAGCCAGGAGTACTCAGGACCATTTTAACTGCTGCCTTTTCTTTGTTTCTTTTCCCTGATTTTCACTCTATGCAGTCAGACCATGTGTCTGATTTTTTGGGAGTGAGAGGTGGTATCAGACACACAAGTCTGCAATTTCTTATAATGGTATCCAGTTTTTGGATTGTTGAAGGAGACGGGGTAATAGGACTTTTGCTATTTATCTTGTTTTAAGTTATACATAGATTAATTTTACACTTTTTAGTAGAGTGTACTTAGAGGTATTGGGAACCTGTAGGGAAAATGTAAAATGCAAAAAAGGTTTTGTCAAGAACTTTTTCATTATGATGCATCCTGTCAAAATCAAAGCTTCCCCAGGAAGAAGGGAAAACACCCAGTTGGTTGTGTCTCTAGACCACAGTTATTTGAGGAAAGTAGAGTAGCAAGTGATTGGACAAAATAGTGGTGCAAACTCAGGAGAAAAACATGCATGTCTTAAGAAAAAATAGAAAGTTATGCTTCATCTGTTGGCTTTATCTGTTATCAAGAGGCACCTTAAACAAAGTGAAATTTGTCCTTTCTTGTGGACTACAACCAAGGAGAACTAATTATCAGGAAAATTTTTCTCCTGTGGACTCAAAATCAGTCTTTAGGTCAGAATAAACGATAATGGAAAAGTATGGTTATTAAGTCTAACACATGGTTTCTAGAGAATAGATCTGAGAGGTCATTCAATAGGGTATTATCATAAAGAAACTTTCAAGCCTGCAGATTGTGATTTGGTTAATAAAATAATTTAACAAACTGAATATTTAACAAACTTGCATCATGTATGCTTCCCTTATTGCTGTTGCATCATTACACGAGAAAAATGTAACTCCCAAGAAACTTTAAGATGAGGTTAGAAATGAAACTCTTCCTTCCAAAAAGCCAGTCTATTTCTGTGAAAAACAGAACGACAAAAAATAACATCAGAAAACAAAATCCTCAAAGTCTAATTAAAGAATTTTACAGGCAGGGACTGCCACTAAAGCATTTTGCCTGCAGGATTTGGGAACAGAGAGAGCCCAGAGGCGGCTGAGTCTTGAGAACAGCCCGAGGCTGCTGCAGGCTCTGTGGTGGCTCTGCCACAGGTGGCTCCTGGCTTTTCTTTTTGGAGCCTCCTGCTGAACCTGCACACCTGAAGTCACTAAGGGCAGGCAGAGGTTGTTTAGCAAGTTCATCCTCTGCCAGACAAACCGGCCAATGTAACAGAAGAGATGGGTTTTTTGGGGTGGGGGTGTGGCGGGGCAAAGAAGAGTGATGTGAGCAAGGAAAAGTCTTTCCCACTCCCTGAACTACAAGACTGGCCACAGCATGATTTTGTTGGTGGTGGTTCTTTTGTTTGTGTTTTTAAAAAAGGTCGATAAACCTTTGTCTAAAATGTTTGGACTTCTTTTTTGTTGATTTTTGTTTTGATTTTTTTCGTTTTTCTAGAAACCCGAGGTGAGCTTCTAAAAGCTCCCTAAGCAAGGCATTGAATCCCGTTCCAGTGCTATTGTTGGGTGCTTAACTTTAAACCTCCCTGCTGCATAAAGAAATGCATTGCATCTGACCATGAAAGTCAGTTCATCACCCCACTTACAGAACTCCAGAATAGGACATTCTTCTTTCTTGGTGTCTTTCCTTGCATGCCAGCAGGTATTCCTTATCTAATGATTCTTCCTGTTCCCCTCTGGGCAGTTTCCTACATATTTTTGGAAGGGTCCTGCCCTTTGAAGGGAGGATCTTGAATTGAAATTGGCTTTCAAAGAGATTGAAGGCTTTTATTAAATTTCAGACAAATGCTCATGAATGCCTTTGAAAATTAGGGTCTGGTGGCACAGAGAATCCAAAGCATCTCCTCTGCCACGCTGCCTGGTGTAAGTTATTGTAATGGGTTTCAGTATGTGGGTAGAGTGGACAAGAATTTCTCTACTGTGATTTACTACTAGAATTTTTCTTATTTTTTTAAATTTATGGAATAGTGCTTAAGTATCTATATAAACAAATATTTGTTGCCTTGTTTTCCTTCCTCTCCTTTGACAAACAGTGAATGTGTCACAATTCCTTCTGATTTTACAGAGGTGTTGGAAGGAGAAACAAACACTTTGCTGAAGGGAGAAAGTTTTAGAATGTTTTTAAAAATTGATTCAAATAGGAAAACTTGTTAAAGAAAAAAGAGTACGTTTAACCCATAATTTTTCTTTTAGCAAAGGACTAAATAAGAAACAGCCTAGGGAGGCAGCATTAATTTAAAAGTATGGTGCTTCACTTAAATTTAGAAAAAATAGAGGTTTTATTCTTGAGCTTTTCAAAGAGCTGTGGTGTGATTTGAGGGGTGAGTTTTTATGCCTCTCTTTTCTCGCTGTGAAAATGGCCATATTCCTGTAAACTGATTTTATGAAATAATTTTCAACTTCTACTGGAATGAAATTTTGATTTGAAGTACATGCTTAGAGTAGCTCTTTTTATGAAAACTTGTTCACAAAGAACAGAAATTAATTAAAGAACAGAACTTTGGCTGGGATTTCCTGGAATGTGGCATGTAAATCAGGTTTGTTTTTTTTTTTGTTATTTGTCAAATAATTCTTCTGGTGCACTGAAGTATGTAAAAGGAAGGATTGATGTATTCCAGGGGAAATCTAGCTGGAAGTGAAATTGTTTAACTCTTTTGTTTTAATAATTGTGAGAAGGTGAATCTAGGTAAGTGTTGTCTTTTGAGCTGTAAAGGGAGGCCTCAAACTTGACCAAAAGTTTTGAAGCTGAGGAATCTCTGTTAGGTACAGGGAAAGCAGTCAGAGCTGTGCTACCCTGCCAGCTGAAACATTTCGTGTCTGCTACAGTCTCTGCTGGAACAATGGAAATAATGTTCAAGTATTATGTATGGAGTGCAGACTTCTTGCTGTAGGCCATATCAGAGGAGAGTTCATTCATGGTTCAGTTCTTGATCTGGTCCTTTTTGATGTCAATGTTTAATTTTGTCAAGGGAATATGAGAATATACCACTGCCAAATCCGGGGATGCTGTTGGTATTTCACTTGATCTCCAGCATCTTGCTGTAAATGCAAATCCTTGGCAGATATGACTGGCATTGAATGGGTATAATACATTCTATTTTATTTTGGGATGCTGTGGTGATAAGAAAATGGCAAAATAGAAGCCTGTTTTGGACAAACGGTTTGTACTGACTTTAAAGGGAGTGGTGCTAGATCTCTCTGGAATTTTAGTTAATTTTCCCCAACAATGTATTGCCAACTGGCTGAAAAAATCCAGGAGTGTCAGTGCTCCACATTCTATTAAAAAAATGTGGTGTTCAGTATATCTTTTAGGTGGGGAACCAGTCTAATATGAATTTGGCTTCTCAGGTGGACTTCAGAAGGCCCCAGAAGTTCTAGTGATTGTGTCAAGACAGGGACACAGACCCAGATTATTTGGCGTGCCCCATGAAATTTGGGGGTATCTGATACCAGGGCTGAGTGAGGATCACAAAAAGGAATGGTGGTGCTGGGATCAGGAGGAGGCAAAGGGAGCTCTGAGCTCCACCCCTGTCTGTGTGCCCTCTGTGCTTCCACAGCCCTTCCTCTGCTCCAGGGGGAGCAGCCTGGGCTCCCTGCTCACCTAGCTCCATCCACAGCTGGACTTCCTAAGCTTTTCCTTCAGCGATTTTGTGGCACTTCTGGTTATTGATGCCTTTAATATTAAAAAAAAAAAATAATTAAAGCTGCAGTAAATATTTATCTACATGATTTGTTTCTAATAGGTGATATGATATCCCTGAATAATCAGATTTTTTTGGTAGATGTTATAGTTTTGTGATAGAAATCATATTTTGAATAAAAGTCATGGCTGCCCTGGACCAAATTTCCTAAAATGACCAGTATGAATGTATGTATATAAAGGAATGTGTATGCAAATATATATATAAAAGCTGGGTTCAATGTTTACTTTTAGATGCACATTACATGAACTTATTGAACAAGATTCCAGTTGTATGGGATTCAACAGGGTTAAGTGCACTTCTCAGAATCTAAGAAATCTATGTCCTCATAAAATTGAGATTCTGACAAGTTAAAAATGTGCAGAGCTAGCTTAGGAGAAAATTCTTGACAGAAACGCTTTGTAAATTAAAATTATTAAATAAATTGTGGAATTTTTGTTAATTTTTTTTAAGAACAAATATTCTACAGAGCAGTAAAGATACTCTTGTGCACCAGAACAAAGAGGTTCTCACATTTCAGTGTTTGAAAGCTGTTACAAGTGTTATTTATTAGTTGTCTGAGATACAGGTAGAAACCATTAGAGCAAATGAGCTCCTAATTAAAAGAAGGGAAATTGTTGTTGTTGAGTATTGAAAGAGGGGAAACCTAGCATACAACTGGGATCCTTTTTTTCCTGTACAGTTTTATTGGATGTGATGGAAAGAAAGTGGTTATTGGCTTTAGAAACCCTGAGAAAAAGGCCACAAATTTTAATTAACTATCCCAAATCAGTTGTTAGGTTTTTGCTGTTACAAATACTAAAGATTGACCTCTGAAGTTCCAGAAAATTAACTTTAAAATTAACTAGAAGATTAACTAGAAAATTTTTATGGTTTGGGTTTAAAGAGAACATTCTGGGCATCTAAGCAAACTTTCCACACCAAGCTTGAGATGAGAGCAGGTTCATTCCAAGAAGTGAGGAGTGTACAACTGGAAGGATCATATGTCATTAAAGAAATACTTGATGTTTACAGATAATTGTGGGATAGATAACTAGCTCAGAACTCAGGTAGTTTTTGTGCCTGCACTTCATAACCAGTAGAGTTTTTACTGTGCCTTATTCAAAATTTTAGTGGAATGATGTCTGCTAAACCACCTCCCCAAGCCCTGAAATATAAATGTCCTAAGCTTCTGTGATAGCAAGTGATTTAAATGAAGCCATTCAAAAATCTGTTTTCATTTCTTCTTTTACTCTGAAATAGTTTTAGAGGTATGTTTGATTTGCTTTAAAATGATTAAAAGAGATTAACATAAACATTTCCATTAACTGTTTTCTTTATTGACATCTGTCAAGTCCTCATGTCAGTAAGCTTTGGTTTAGTGCCAAATTAAAAACAAAATCACTTTGACCTGTGGTGACCAGGGTTTTGCCACCTTCAGGCCTATTCTCTTGTCAGCTTTTGCACAGGTAGAAGCTGATATGCAACACGAATTTTCTGTCACTACTTTACACCGACCCTCCTTGTGTGTTCTGTTGGTGCTCAGTTTCACGAGGTAGTTGTTTGTTTCAGAGAAGTTATAGCAGTGTAATATTAATTTAAACCAAAACTTATTGTTATGGTAACTCTTTCTTATGGGCAAATGGTGGGAAGGATTGTAAAATTGAGGCTTGTTATTTAGATAATAAAATTTGAATGTGTTTAAGTACTCTGCAGTGTTTTAGCACCTGTCCTTGCCCACAAACAGGAATTTTTAAAAATCAATGTTCACAGTTGGACTTAAGCAGTTCAATAGTAATTCCTAGTGTTTCTTCAAAGTCCCTGTGCTTGCTGTAATGAGCCCCAGTCTGGCACATTCAGTTTGATCCAAGTCTGGCCAGCCTCGTTAAGGGATGCTGTGCAGGTTTAGGAGGCAGCTCTGCATGAATCTGCCTTGCATGCTGCAAGCATATGGGGATCTGCTTCAGTAAATAGGTTTTCATCATATTACCATCATTTATTCAAGGGACAAATAATAGACCCTCATTTGTTAAGCAGCATAATGAGAGAGAAAGCAGACTTCTATTTAAACATTTATTGAAAATGAAATAGGTGTTTTTATTTCTACTATTTCTCCATACTGATTGTTTCAGGAACTTTTTTATTTTTGTTAGGTTTTTTTTTCCCCCCCTCAGTTTCTCTTTTCCACTTCTGCTTATATTTCCTCAAAATTAAAGCTGCAGTAAGAACAGTTCCCCTCAGTAGTGAAAGGGATCTACTGGGGGCTGATTGGATCCATTTGTCAGAGAACGGGAAGAGAATCTTGGCTCATAGGCTTGACAAGCTGGTGATGAGGGCTTTAAACTCAAGGTCCCTGTGAAGGGGAATCTCAGTCCACTCCACTCCCACGAGTTGGAATCCAGTGTCAGCAAGAGATGCCCAGAGGAAAAGGGGAAATACAACTCCCATTTTGAAAAAGGGGAGAAAAGGAAGACACAAGGAGCTGCAGTCAGTCTCACCTCTGTGCCTGGAAAATAATGGAGCAGATCCTCCTGGAAGCTGAGAGGGCACATAGAAAATGAGGAGCTGATTAGTGGCAGCCAATGTGGCTTCACTGAGGCCAAGCTGTGCCTGATGAACTTGGTGGCCTTTTCTGATGAGGTTCCAGCTTTGGTGCAAAATGCAGAGTAAATGATACCTCACCTCCTGCCTGGGCTTGTGCCAAGCTCCTGGCACTGGCCTGCTCAACATCCTTGTCTCTAAACTGGAGAGACATGGACTTGATGGATGGAGGGAGGTCTGGAGTGACCTCAGAGCCCCTTCCAGTGGCTAAAGGGGCTCCAAGAAAGCAGGACAGGGACTTTTGGCAACGGCTTGGAGGGATAGCCTTGGGGGAATGGCTTTAAACTGGAAAAAGGCAGTTTTAGATTAGATATTAGGAAGAAATTCTTCCCTTTGAGAGTGGTAAGGCACTGGAACAGTTTGGCAGAAAGGTTCTGGGCTTCCCTCCCTGGAAGTGTTCAAGGTCAGGTTGGATGGGGCTTTGTGCCACCTGGTCTAGTGGAGGGTGCCCCCTCCTTGGCAGGAGCTTGGAACTAGGTAATCTTTAATATCCCTTCCAACCCAAACTGTTCTGTGATTTGCTATTTCCAGACTGCAATCTCTTTGAATTTACAGATATTCAAATAATCATTAGGTCAATAAGACATTCATTTTCTTGCAGATATCACACAAATCTTAAGTGTTCCACTTCTTTCTACTTTGTAGACCAAGGAGCACTTTGCTAAGGGAGGGAAAACTGTCTTGAAGGGAGAAATAATTTTTCTGAAATAAAGTATATCAGTTTTAGGCATAGATAATATGGATATTTATGCTAATGATGGTTGAGTCTTGGGGTGTGTGTACTGTGGTTGTCATTGGCAACTTAAAATTAGGTTCCTTGGCTAATTGCAGCTGGTGCTGTCTGACTGGTAAAAGCAGTAGCACAGTTCTGTAGTTAGAAGAAGTGACTAATAGTAGGGTTTTTAATGCCTCCCACTGCAAAAATGTGTCATTACAGCACTTTCTAAATATATCTCATCATGCATTTATCTTTTACTGTGCTGATTGACTCCCATTCTCCTGAGATGTATTTAAATGTCATTTTATCTTTCAGTGGCAGAAATGCTGATAGTTTATCCTAGAAAGAAAATGACATTGAACAATATTTTGAAAAGAAAAGGTAGAAAAATTTCAAGCCAGTTTTGCTTCTGTGTTGGCAAGTGCTAGTTCCAGTGTTATCTGTAACTTTTAGTAAAGGAAATCACATTGATTTGAGCGGATATTTGGAGAGTATTGGCAGATTGTCCTGTAAATTTGTTTTCAATTGTCAAGGTAATGCATTGTTGCACTTCAAATGGTTGCTTTGCCATGTTTCCTTTAGTGTAGCTGCAGAAAATATTTAATGTTTGGAAAGGAAAAAGCTGAGCACACCATTATGCCTCAACAACAGATACATTCATTGACAGATGGTTATGCATGTTGAGTGCTGTTTTAAGCTATAATTGGATGCTTATGTAAGTATGCTTAGTCAAATAAGTGTAATTAAGCTATCTTGTTAGGCAGGCTAACTTACAGGGCAGGCCAGGTCTCAAAGATGTCAAAAGTAATGGTTATACTGGACTTGTTCTGCTGAAATACTTACCTAAACAAAACCCAAATAGAAGCATCTGCTGTTTTCAGTTGTTGCTGTTTACTGCTAGGCCTTCAAAATGAGATGAAGATGAAAATTAAATGACATGAAATGCCATGGGAGGGTTTGTCTGCTCTATTTTTAAACCTGCAACCATGGCATGTGTCTGAGAGAGAGAGAGAGTCACAAGTGACATTTATTCTTATCACAGCTGGTAGCTTCCTTTTTGTAATGAGGTGTAATAGAAGTGCAGAAATTTCTAGCTGAAGCCAGTAAGTTGGTGGATGCTAAACAGGGCCTTGAAAATTAATATGGTTGTCTGAAACCCATTCTTACTGAGTAACATCTTGAATTCACTGTGAACTGTAGGAAAATTACATAATCAATGAGCACAAGGTGTCCCTGCTTCTTGTTGGCCAGTAACCCCACACTGCAGAAATACCAATGTGCTGTGCTCAGCTGCTCCTGCTGTGGTGTGGAAGGAATGTTTTCCCCAGGAGATAAAATATTTTTATGTCCAGAGTTGACAACAGTACTGGGACACTTTTTATTTGGTCACCTGTGAGGTGACCTATTTAGTATATGGATTTTTTTTTTCTCTTAATTGTCCTGCTCAATTTGCTACTGCCCCTGTGCTTGTAGAGACCAGTAAGCCTTCATTCTCCTCTCATATTATGAAAATAGAAAACAGCAGCAATTTTGGAAGAGCTCCTTATGTTCAAACCAGGTTTAATCAGTTGCTATACTAACATGAAACTTGGCTTAGGTCTTTAAATTAATCCAAAGTGCTAAACTTGTCAAAACCATGAAAAATGTTCCCTACTTGTATTTATATTACAATAACTACAAAATGTGATTGTTATTAACATGTTCTTTATGGATTTTCCCAGAAAACAACCTTTACACACATAGGCCAAAGTGATTTCCACCATGCAGTTACCAATCAATGTTAACAAACAATCAATCTCTTGCCATCAGTGTGACATTAGGGGAAGTATAGAGCAAGACCTATATTTGAGATTTAAACTGGGAGGATTACTGTTTGGAATGCTTGCATGTTTTCTATGCACAAATCACACCAACTTTAAACAGAAGTCCTCTTCTGGTAGAATGTTTTTAGTAATACCAATATTTGCTATTCTCTTCACACACTGTCCTTCAGCAAGATGGATTTGCAGGAGGTACAGTGATCATCAACACTTTTTCTTCTGACTGTGATCTCTACAGGAGCATTTGCTGGTGCCCTACTCACTGGTGGGTTCTCTACTGTAGCTATCCAAGAGAATTTTTGCTTTTGGCTCAGTATCTAAACCCCAGAGAAATGAAGGATTACATGTAGTTCTTCTGTTTTTGTCTCCTTGGAAGGTTTTACTGTCTGTTTAGAGCTGTGTGGCCTTAAAATTTCTGTGTTGTCTTCCCCAGGAATTGTATAAGGATGTTATCGTATTTCTGAATTATTTCTGAGAGGGAGATGCTTCCTAATTAAGTGCTTTAAGCTCAGGCTTTCCAAGTATCTTTCTGCTTCTAGTCTGGAGTCTTGAGCAGTCACGAGGTGATTTCAAGTTGCTGGGCAACCAGGAAATGCAGTAAATTTGGAAAATATCAGTATTTCCTTCCCTCCATAGCTATTCCCACCTCTTCATAAATTCTGACATGTGGATTATTTTTGTGTTTTTGGTGCATCATCAGTAAGTTTAAAATGTCAGGGCTTTTTTTAAATTGATTTGCTTTCCCTTCAGATGAAAAGACAACATATGTACAATTTTTAATTGTTGTCATATTTAGATTACAGAACAGAATTGGTTAGAAAATAATTTAGAGTTTTTATCCTTGGTCTTAGTCATCACTGGTACCTTGCCTTCCACATCTATTTGCAAGAAGTATTGTTGGACACAAATGCTAAGCTGTAACTAGAACTTTGTTTCTCTGTTTATAAGGTGAATTTTTCCTGTTACCTTACCTCTGTGGCAAGGTGCAAGAAAAAATGAAGCCCTGCAATGCTGCTTGCAATTGAGTGTTGACACTTGGTAGCAGTAATGAATTTAAGCCATGAATAAATAACAAATTTATTCATTTAGAAGTTTATCACTGTATTTTAAGCAAGAAAACCAAATACCAATATTTTCCTGTTACTTCCACAATATCCTGAGTTGTAAGGGACCCACAGGGATCATGGGAGCCCTCTAAGGAGCACTCCTACAATCCCACCATGTGGCTGAGGGCATTGCCCAAACACTCCTTGCACGGTCAGGCTGGGGACTGTGAGCACTGCCCAGGGGACTGGACTTTGTTCCAGTGTTCAGGCACCTTCTGTGGGAAGAACTTCCTAATATCCAACCTCAACTTCTCCTGCCCCAATTCATCCCATTCCCTTGAGTGCTGTCCCTGCTCATGAGAGTGAAGAGATCTGTGGCTGCCCTCAGC
Source organism: Chaetops frenatus (assembly GCA_013400775.1). Lineage (NCBI taxonomy): Eukaryota > Metazoa > Chordata > Aves > Passeriformes > Picathartidae > Chaetops > Chaetops frenatus. The sequence goes on from VZTR01004411.1 coordinate 76,501, forward strand.
TGCTCCTGCAGACCCTGCAGCATCTCTGTAGCCTCCTTTGGATGCTCTCTATCAGCTTTTACAGCTTTGTACTCAACCCCAAAGTCCTGAGCTGCTCCCCAGGCACAGCCTGCAGTCCCTCCAGGTGCTGCTGCAGAGCAGAGGGGCCCTTGAGAGAGCCAGCAGCACCTCCCAGCTCGGGGGCACCTGCGAGCTTGCTAAGGGGGCACCCAGCTCCTGCAGCCAGAATATTTATTGATAAGGGTGGGAAAGCAAACTTTGGGGTCACTTTGATCTGACTGCCCAGTGCAACTGGCTGCTGTGAGAACACAGGTTGTTCCTGCAAGCCTTCTTTCAAAATTCCCACTTAGAGAGTACCAGATGAGATCTGAAGCAAACCCTTAGCTTCACTGAGGGGTAAGGCACTGGAAAAGGTTTTCAGTCCTTGCTTTCCCCACTGGTTTGAACAATAATATCTTTTGTTGAAGGAAATTCAGATTTATTATTTTTTTGGTATTATTTTTATCAATTACATATGTTTTAGAAATGAACTTTTCATCCTTGGGAATAGAGTATTGAAAGAAAACAAATGCTCTTCTTTTTTGCTCCTACCTTCCTAGACAGGAGAGGGATAAAACTTTTTGGAAATGCTTTCCTTGCATCTTCAGACAATCTTTTGTTCTGCTGTTGTCTATAGTTTTCAAACAGTTAGAAATGTCTGCACTAGTTTTGACACGGTCAAAGATCCTTTATTTTTTCTTACTTTCAGTAAATAAAAAAGAAAGCCTTACATTTTTGATGTTGGTGTCTGGTTGCTATGAATGTGAGGGAGAAAAATGTCTTGTTTGTATTTCCTAGCACAGTTCATCTTGATTTAAAAGGAAATGCAGAATCACTCTTCCTTAAAAAAAATGTGAAACCACCATGCCCCAGAACAAATAAACATCCTAAATAAAGGAAATGCTTCTTTGGGCGTTATGCTAAATTAGCTTGGGCTGTGAGGAGGCATTAAAAGAATAAGTTCATTCTTCTGGGATTTGGGATTGTTTTGATCATTGTTTAAAAACAAAACCCATAATTTACAAAACCCTCTAACAAACCAAACAACAACTGGTGAAAACCCACCTCAAAGACTGTTAAAAACTTATTTTAGTATTTAAACTAATGTAAGTAAAGTTCTAAGTAAATATTAGCCATAACTTTTAGATTAATAAACACTTTTCGTGTCACAGTCCTCATTTTCAGTCTTTTAATGCGTGTGCTGTGCAGCAGCTTGTGGAGTTAAGTTATAGCAGAACTATTATCTCTATAGCCCAGAGAGAAATTTATATTTAAAAAAGAAGAGTAGAATTTTGAAAAATTTGGATTTTATCTTCATAAATTTCCCACTGGTTTTTTTTTGTCTTTCTAGATGGTTATGGAAGCCCTTGCAACTGGCTTAATGCAGTTCTTGTCATTGCCTTATTCTTAATATATGCTTTTAAAAGAGGAATTAATCCATTTCCTCTCAAAGTCATTGTGGGGATGCAGTCATTTTTCACATCAAAGCCTGCCTTTAGAAATGTTTGGCAATGTAGGCAGTATCTTTTAATCTTTTTCTCTTTGTGAATATTTTTTGCTAGTTTGAAATTTTAAATTCTACTATGATGACTTTGAACTCTTCTTTCTTTAATTGCTTATTGCTCTGTCTTCATACCCATGCTGTTCTTCTACAGCATGCCTGCACAAGCAAAGCTGTCTCTAAATATTATTGTCACTGCCAGTCCAGCAGTATGAAACACTATTTTTTTTTTTCTCAAAACATAAATTTGTGCTTCAAAAAATACATTAAAAAATTTAACTTCTTAAGTCCAAACCTTGTATTAAGATTTCTACTCATCAGGCGTGGGGAATAGGTGTGACTTCAGAAAAAAAAAAATACTAATATGTATCTATCTTTTTATAAATAAACCTACATACTTATATTTACAAGTTAGGTGAGGATGCATAATTGATAGAATTCTTGCTGTTAGGTCCAAGTTATGATCATTTACTCCCCTCTTCAAAAATAGATTTAAAAACAAAAATTACTTTGTATTAATCAGTTTTTATCAAATTAAAATCTGTGTTGTAGCATCTGTGTGTTTTGGTATGAGGATTTATTTTGCCTTTATAGGGATACATCTCTATAAATATCTAGCAATGAATGCTTTAGATGTTGGTACTTGGTGGTTGCCTGGTGAATTCAACCATTATATTTATCATAATTTTGTGTGCAGTCAAAATTATTTATTGAAATATAAATTCATTTGAGGTAACTTCTGTCGACTTCCGTTATTTCAAGTTGGCATGTATATCCATATCTATCTACAGATGTATAGATAAAAAAATATGTATATAAAATAAAAACCTCTCTGAACATTTCCTTGTAAAATAATTCAAAGCTGCCAACTACCGAAACCAAAATAGAAAGCTCAAGTTTATTGTACTTTAAATTAGTTTGGAATGTTATTGGAATAAGCTCTATTTAAGAGCTCCAGCAGTAGATTCCAGGTACTGCTTTCCTTAAAATATTGCACTCCATGTAAGTGGAGAAGCTGCCAGCTGCTCAGCAGAGTTTCTTTGGTCAATGCTCTATGTGGGAATGTGACAGCATTAATCTAAATTTAGGTGTATTTTCTTGCACCTGATGTACCCTGAATGTATGTGTTGTAAAAGCTTCTGGGAATTGGAGAGCTGCTGCATGTAAGTTTTGCAAATTATTTCTGCAAAGTTGGTATTTCTGGCGGAAATAAGAGGGGGGGACCCTGCTGCTTTTTATTTTGCTGATAATTGTACCTGTATTCTGTATAAACAAATGAGAACCTTGCAATATGTCTAAGCCTTTTGGGGCCTATGTTCAGCACAGGACAATTTCATGCAGACTCATGCAATTATAGCCTCAAAAAGTCACTGATGTGTGTAAAGCTTTTATTTCATATTTCATGTCTAATTCGGAAGCTGCAGCTACCATACTTTTAGAATTTAATGAAACATTGAGCCTATTTAGAGAAAACCTGATTTTATCTTAATGTATGAGATGCAGCAAAATTTGTACTTATCTTCCCATGTCTCCAATATTTTTATCAAAATTAAACCAGCATTCCTCAGCAAATGCAAAGAGGTTGTGGTTTCTTGAGCCTTTTCTTTCATCCTGAAAATTTTCCCTCTGTTTTGTTGATCAATTTCCTCAAAAATTGAGCTGGATTCTTTGAAAGGCTTATCCAAGCTTAACAAGCTTTTCTGTTAACCAGGAGTGCTTAATAAGGATGTAAAATTCTGTGAGAAATGTGTTTTAGTGTGGTCTGCAGATGAAAGCTGCTGGAGGTTGATGATTTAGAGGCTGTTTAACCCTCAGTGGAGAAGCTAAAAACATTGTCAGAGAGAAAATGAATTTTTTAATATTAATCATGTAAAGGTTATTTTTGGAAAAGAAGAGAGGATCTTCTGCAATCCAGTTATTTCCATGTAAACGAAAAATTTTGTAAAAAAAAAAGTATAACATCCTACTTATAAATGCCATACTGGAAGAATGGCCCAATCTTTCTGAATTAAAATGAAAGAGAAAAGAAATCATCATGAACAGGTTGTGATCCATAGTTATCTCCCCACCCTTAGTTATTTTGTGGAAGTTATACAGCTTAGACTAAGGAGATGTTTCTGAAACACACTATATGAGAATAATTTGTAAATATTTTTCAGATATCACCGGTGGAAGGTGATAAAAAGCCTGAAAGGTCTTTTGTCAGTTGTCTTCTGTCCTGGAAGGGTTGGAACAATTGCAGAGGTAGAATATCTGACTTACAAAGTAAGAACATTCTTTTGAACTTCTAAGCCCATTTCTTTTTAAGCTGACAAAAATCAAACTCTTATACATTTACAAGTCTTATTAAGCATATTACTAAGTGGTTCAGAGCTGTTTAATTTTTTATTTTTCGCAATCGAGTTGGTTTTCATCACTAGATGCCAAGGTGATTTATAAAGGAATTAAGTGTTTTTACAGCAATGTGTCAAGTTGGGATGCTGACATGTAGAAAATCAAATGGTTTGCCAAAGATTACTCAGCAGACTGATGGAAAAGCAAGAAGAGGCTTTAATCTCTTCATTCTGAGTCACTCCAGTCCCACAGTCATTGGGCTGTGGAATGAAATGTGAAGGATTATAGAGGTTTTATTGCCTGATGCTGCTCCTCTCTTCCTGTGTTCTAAATGTGGCTGTGTGTTCTTTGACAGCTGACTGACACATATACACATTTTTATTTGCTTATGTAATATTGAATCTTTTGTACCCTTTGCTGGTAACATTTTTCTTGTTCCATAAACCAAACAGGAATGCAGCTGTCATACTTGCTTTATATATCCTTGACAGAGCTTGATCAAGATTATTATCTAAAGGTTTGTTTTTAATTCCCAAAATCTTATGTTCTTGAAATCCATGGAATTGAGAACTAAGCTCCAAATTTATCCCAAGATCTGAGCTTTTCCTTTGAAATCTGGATGTTTATCCTTCCTAAAGTTCAGAAATGTTAGAAATGTGGATTACATTCATGGTTTACATAAACAGAAAAATTCCTTATGGCTTCCAAACTCTTTAGAAAAGACAAATATTATTTTTTGTCTAGGATCTCATAGGAATGTGGAGTTTTTAAAATTAAATTGGATTTTATGAACACCGAATAGTAATATCAGTGAAGTGTAGATGTGCATATGTATTAATGTCTTCTCTTCAATGACTGCATCACTCAAGCCCCTTATGCTTTTCTGAAGTATTAGAGTATATGTACATGCCTTTCAATGTGGAATTTTGATTTGTGCTGGTATCTAGTTTCTTTTAGGAAAAAGCTTTTAACTGCACCATCTTCTCCAAGCACACAAATCTGTTCTCATGGGGCATTGGGGATAATGGACCTTGTACTACACCAGGCACTACTCACTCCCACCAAGCTGCTGGTCCAGGAGATCATTTGTTACCTCTCACAGGCACGTGTGAGAGATTTTCAGTGGCAAGGAAGTGAAAATCTGGGTGTAGACATGAAACTTTTCAGAAGATTGCATCAGGGAGGTGTTTGCTCTTGAAGCTAAGAGTGCATAAACTGGGATGACTGCAGTAACAGCCTGCATCATGCATAGAAAAGGGGGGTAAGGCTGGGAAAATAGATTGGCCTGGGGGAAGAGAAGGGAACTAGGGCAGTTCAGCAGGGTCTTAGCAGGCTAGTTTGATTTCTATGGGGCTTTTCCTTCAAGAGCAGTGGCAGATTAACTCACAGTATTCAGGGTGAGACAGGGGAGGGAAGGAGAGCAGAATTGGAGAATTTTTCAAGACTTGGGAAGCCAGTAGTCATTGAATTGCACATTTTATTTAGAGGTTTTAGGGGGAAGGGAGGGTTTGGGTGGCAGGGAGGGAGAAGTGCTGCAGAGCTGGAGCCTGGATGATGCTGAGCATCATTGAGGTGCCAAGCCAGGAGTGTGAGGGGTTCTGTGCAGCTCTCACAGGGCAGGCAGGGCTGGGCACAGGTGTCACTCGAGATGGAGAGCACAATGCTGCTGAGGAGCTCTGGGCTCAGCTTTGCAGCATTTTCATCACAGTCCAAGAGAATGGAAATGACAATTTTATCTCCATTTTTTTCCCTAAAAATGCAGTCACTTTGAAACCAAAATATTGAGATTGCTGAGTTATCACTGGATAAAATAAGTAGCTGTAACTGAAGTCAACAAATTCATGTTGTGATCCTGAATGTGAATTATTGTTTCTGTCTTGCAATTAGTCTGGGTGTTCAGAACTTACCATATATGTGTTATTTTATCTTTGACCTTGGTTTTCTTCCCTCTGGAAGGAACAAAGGGATTTTCCCTGTGCTGTATTTTATTTGAACAGTGAGTGGCAATAAGATAAATCTTCCATCTCTCTACGTGGAAAAGAAATTACAATATAGCTTGAGTTTACAGCTTCTGTGTTTCGTCAAGTAAAATTGTTTTTAGTTGTCTAGATTCAGAATATTTTTACAATATGGGAAGGGGAAAATAACCTTCAAAAATTAATCCTTCTGACCTCTGTGATACGTTAATTTTTTTTGAGCAGCATGACCATTCACCAAGAGGAGTATGATGTTTTACAGTATTGAAAATGAAACGTCCTGCCCTTGTACTGCACTTCTTTTTGAGATTGTTGCTGTGTACAGTGAGAAAATTAACTTAAATTTAAAGGTTCTTACACAAGCTGACCAAAAAAAAAAAAAAAGGGATTTTCCTCTCACATTTTTGGCCTTTGTTTGGCAGCATCATTCTGAAGGGAAGACAGAAGCTGAGATGAAAGACTGGCTTCAGCAGTACACAGAGAAAATTGTACCTGACACAGGTACAACACTGGATCTCCTTCAGGAAAATTAAGTTCAGAGTTGTTTTATGGACTTGACAATTTATACAAGACAAAATAATTGAAAAAACCCACTTATACCAAGTAATTCTTGCTAGATCAGGACTCCAAGATGGCAGCTGTTAAAAGGAAAAGAACATGCTCTGGGAAGAAGCCCAGGGGTGGGGTGAGAGCTGCTGCTCCTGCAGTGGGGTGGGTGCTGTCCCACTGCAGCTCTGTGACACCGGGCACGGCTGCCAGGGGAATGGGAAACGGAGCAGCACTGAGCACGAGCCTTCTGAGGATATTGGTGCAACACTGGGGCACTTTTGGACCTGATACAATTTCTGATTATTTCCTAACTCTTTTCAGTGGTGGTGTCTCAAATCTGCCCTTTGTACACGATTTTCACTTTGGCATACATAAACCAGGGATATTAAATAGAAGCTGCTGAAACACCTGCAGTGCTCACTTCCTCAGGGGTTGGACAGCACAACTCTCTGCTATCCTGCAAAGTTACTCTAGGCAGCACCTTGTATTCCTTCTTAGTATTGTCACCCATGCAGCTCAGGAAGTTCTGCTAAAGATGGGGAAAGTAGTGGGACAAGGCCTTTCCTGTCTTGCATATTATTTTTATGTAATTGAAGTGCTATTTTATTTTGTTAGACTTTTCCGTTACTAACACAAGTACTCTGTGTAGCTGCAAAATTTAATTTCCTTATCCTTCTGTGATACAGATTCCAAGACAAAAAACAATGTGAAGCAGTTCCCTTGAAATGTACTCAGTATCTGAAAGTATTTAGAAGTCATTAAGTCTTGGTCTACAAGCAAGCAATATTCATGTCCTGTGGGGAGAGGGAGAAAGGCTTCTTCAGTACAATATCAATTCTGTTTGAAAAGTTAAGATGAAATAAAAGCTTTTCTAGCTGCTCTTAGGCAAACTGATGTGTAGCAGGTGCTTAAATTCAGATGAAGAAAACCAATCCACCCTGATGACCATAACAGCTGCTCCTCTGTGTAGTTTTAGTTTCCTCCCCTAGATCCAAAATCCTTCATGTGCATACATTGGAAATGAATTAGGTGCTCACTGGTGACATTGGCTGTACTGAGCACACCTACTGAAATAACTGGAGGAAGATTGGGAAGGTAGAAATAACATCAGCTGGTAGTGCACAGTGTTGTCATGGACAACTTTTGCTACCGAAAATTTGAAATTAGTCTTTTGTAATTTTTATTCCTTATAAAAGGAGATCTCTTTTAGGTGTGCAACTCTCAGCCATGTGGATTTCCAATGTGAAAAAATCTTAGCTGTTAACCTTTAACTTTCCTTGGAGAGGGAGAAGGAAAGATTTTGGAGCATAAGAATCATGTTAAATTTGGTGATAACATTAGGCATGGACATTCTGTCTAACAGCTAAGTTTGCTTTTAGTGTGAGTTGTTTTTGAAGCAGAAATGTGGAAATTCAGGGGCTGTAAAATGACAAATTTAGCAACGTAAGATCAAAGAGACGTGAGAATAGGGGAAGAAGAAGTGGGTATCTTTAAAGTATATACTTCAAATCCAACAACACCCTAAAGATTTCTTCCCAGCCTAGGAAAAGTGAATTGTATATATCATAAGAAAGTAAACAAGAATATTTTACAAAGTTGTTGCAGTGAGTTAGTAGCTTATTGTTAGCATACTTAAGAAAAACCCCCACCCTTTAATGATTTTTTTTTTTTTTATTTAGTAACCATGTATTCATCACAGCAGAAATCTCCTGTGCTAAGTGAATCTCACTAAAACCACTTGCTTCTGCTTCCTTGTCACATCCAGTAGAAGGAATCAATATGAAAAAACCTGGCATAACTGGCATGTATTATAAATAAAGCTGTCTTGGAGAACTACATAATGATTTATCAAAATAGACTTATAAGTGTTCACTATCATCAATCATTTCACTTAATCTTGGTTTAGCAAAAATATATTAACATATTAGCACACAGTATTACAGATGAAAAAGGAACTTTAAAACATCTTTGACTTAAACTTTGAAAAATGTAGAGTATCTCAGACTGCAGAAAAATGTGTAACTCAGAGCAATGCAGATGAATAATTTTGTAGCTTTATTTATAGCCACTGTGCACTTTTGTTTTGCTGTTTAATTTGACCAAGTGGACTGCGGTTTTAATTTTCTTTTTGTGTCATATTCAGTCTTTTAATATGCTGGTGACATTTTAATTTGACTATGCACTTAATATTTCATAGCATTTTTCGAGCTGAAAAAGACCTTTAAGATCGAGTCCAACTGTTAACCAGCACTGCCAACTCCACCACTAAACCCCAGGCACCACATTTACACATCTTTTAAGCATCTCCAGGGATAGTGACTCAACCACTTCCTTGGACAGCCTGTTCCAACGCTTGACAGCCCTCTGAGTGAAAGGAAAGTTTTCTAATATCCAGCCTGACCCTCCCCTGGCACAACCTGAGGATGTTTCCACGGGTCCTATTGTTTGGGAGAAGAGACCTGACCCGCACCTGGCTACAACCTCAGGGGTTCTGGAGAGTGGTAACCCTTCCCCTGAGCCTCCTTTTCTCCAGGAGAAAGCCCCCAGCTCCCCCAGCTGCTGCTCAGCAGGCTCTGCCCCAGAGCCTTGGCTGCTGCTCCTGTCCTGTCCTGTCCCCTGCTGCTCTGTCAGCTGGGGGCTCCTGCTGGGGCCCCCCTCTTTGGCAAAGCCCCCCCACACCCCCCCGTGGGCTGTGCTAGGGTTCTCTGCTGTGAATTAGAGGGCAGAGATTCTGCTAGAATTAGACCCAGGCTCTTGATAAATATAAGGATTGGAAAGAGTGTTACTTCAGAAAAGCTGAGAGGACTCTTATGAACAGATGGTCTGATTCTGTAAGGGTAATTATATCATGATCCTAATTAATCACAACAGGGCTGACCTTTTACTGACTCATAAAATACTTTCAGTTAGAGAATCTTCAGTCAAACTTTGACTTTTGTTTTATTTTTGCCTTTATTTTTTTCCCTTAGGTCAGATATCCATATGCTCTGTGTGCAGTAGAACAGCTTCAAGAGATAAAAATGCAATCACGTGTTGGCCAAGTGGGCACCAGTATTGCATCAGGTGAGATCACAGGACTTAGAAGCCAACTTTTGAACTGGTGAGTCCAGCCTTTTGTCTTTTCAACATTTATCCCATGTCTGTGTTGTGTTCTTCTCCTAATGTCAAGGAGTTTTATCTCCCAACCATATATTCATTAATTCAGCAAGTCAGGTTTTTAGCAAATTAACTTCCTGTATGTGATGATGAAATTTGATAATTTTTTCTGGGGTCTCAGTTAAGTTATGTACTTCCAATCATAAGAGCCAAGTGATTTCTTTGACCATTTCTGTTAAGAGTCTGATTTGTCTGGGGTTTTTCTGTTTAATACTTCTCAAGACTGGTTATACCCTTGTGGTTAGGACTTTATTTCTCCAAATATCAACGCACAAATGCTGTCTGGTTATTCACTTTAGTGCATTTTTTGCTCTAATTATGCCTATAGGGAACTTTAACTGTTATATCTTAAATGTCAAAATACCACGTAAATTACTCCTTCCTACGGGACAATGATTGTTTACTACTCTGAAAAGTCATGAGATGTGATGATCAAACTATAAACAGAGAAAACACAACTAAATCAAATATTTAATGTGCATTTTCATTTAAATAAGAACCACTCTGTGACTCTGAAGGGTTTTTTTTCCCTTTTCCCCCTTTGTTCTTTCTTCTTTGATCAAGTGTTGTTAAGGAAAGGACATGAACTGAATGTGGTTGTTGCTCTGTTTTGTTGTTGTTGCCTATTGTGTCTGTTTTAGTCTGAAACTCTCCCAAACTTTTAAATAGTGTAGCATAATGGACTGGTCAGGTGAAGTGCTTCAGTTCCTGATCTAGTAACTATCAGTAACTCGAAATGCTGTAAATAATCAAGCCCCTTGGGGACACAAGAGGCTTTTGAGGAAAAAGAGCACTGGGCCATTTTTTGCTTCATAATTCTTCTGTCATTTCTAAATGTGCCAAATACAATAGTTAAACTGAAGGAAATATGTTCAAGTACATTTTCTGCATTCCAGGTGTTTTACTGAGTGACAGTGGAAAGCATTCAGCTATGTGTGTTATTGCATTTTCACATGGATAACACTAAAATATTCTGAGGATCACAGCAGCCAGGATTCCCAAACAATGGGAAAAGTGTTTTTTTGATGAAGTCATTATGCACACACGTAGCATAAATAGTTTTTTTTCTTTGATCTTCCTTTAATTTCAGCTCTACTATATATTCTTCTTTTAGAGCTGCAGAATTCTGCCTGCTGCTGCTTCTATTTCTCTTGTCTCATGGGGGGGTCCTTAGGAAGCAATATTGCCAACTTTGAATTAGAGAAAAGAGGTCACAATTGCTGTTCCTGTTTGGCAGCTCGTGTCTTTTAGGGAGTATTCTTCCACAGATTTCCCAAAACCTCTCCTTTGTTCAATACCCTCACTTTTCTGGCAAAGTAGCAAATCCGATTTTTTTATTTTTTTTTTAATGTGTGAAATGACAATAGAATAAAGTTATTTGCTTTATATTTCTGTTCCCTTTTCCTTTCACTTTTTTTCCCTCCCCTTTTATGTCACTTTTAGTTCAGTGCTTTCTGTTCTCTTTGGGGTTTTTTTTGGACTCAGAGCAGAATGCTCATACCTGAGTGGAGAGAGAAAAAATTGTTAATTTTTGAACATTTCAAAAAGGGGGACTAATTTCCCATTTAAGAAAAAAGAGCTTTGATAAATTACATGTCAGTTTAAACAGCAGGCTATTTTCAAAATTGAGGAACTTCTTTTTTGAGGAATGATAAGTAACTATAGCTGGGAAATGTAAAACTTGGGTCTTTGTGTTGGTATTTATGCAAATGCCCTCCCTCAGCTTAAGAACCTGGTAAAATCTTTTAATTAAAACCTGAAAATGTCCTTGTATAATTTGTTAAAATCAAACAATATTTCTATAACATGCATAGAAAGTAAAGTTCTTTTTATCTTTCTTAGTGTTTTAAAATGTCGTCTATTTTACTAAAGAGCTTGCTTAAAACTATGGATTGATTTGAATAGCTTTCATCTCTCTTTAATCTCTCTTGCCTATTTCCCTAAAACTGGAGTAAAGTTTTGTTCTGAAGTGCTGGAAGTATTTAAGGTTGCACAAACTCTGAGTGGATGCAATGTGGGTGCACCTGAACCACATGGATGGTAATGGGGTTTGATTGTGCCTCTGCAGGATCACATTGTCTGCCCACCTGCAAATACTTATCTGCTGCTTATTTTTGCAGTGAGGGTTGTTGCATCACTGACAATGTTGTATCATGTTCTCTGTGCTCTTTTCGTACTCTCTATCAAGGCAATAACAATGATTTGTGTCTATTTGAATAATACTCATTGTCATATGGAAAGAGATCTTCTGACAAGCAAGGGATTTGTTTAGCAAAAACACTTTTAAGAAAAGGCAGTTTTGAGAGTCTTCATTTTACAGAAAGGGATCAGAGTGCTAAAAAATTCAAATCCATGATTTTTTATCTCAGTGTGACCATTTGCTGATGCATTGGGCATAGGAAAAATGAAATTCAGTTTCCATGGTGCAATCTAAATGCTCTGTAAATACAATGATCAATCTTTGTCTCAGTTTCTGATTGCTGATTGCAGCCTTTTTATTTGTTGAGTGATCCTGAGTTCCTCAGTGCATCTTTATACTTTCTGCAGGGGTGCTGTCTGTGCCTGGTGTTCTGTCTTTGTGCTTGGCACCACTGGCACACAGAAATGAGCCTTTCAGTTGTACCAAATACATCAACACAAAACTAAAGAGATTCCACCTGTAGAAGTATTGCTGCAAGAATGTGATTCAGATCAATGAAGAAGGTCTGGAGATGAGGCAAGGTGATTTTCCTGCTGTTGGGGATTCCCAGGCTGGAATTAGTGCTCTAGAAGTCTAAGCTATTTTCCTTAATTAGGCAAAAGATTAGAGTATGCTGCAGACAAAATTGGATAATTCTAAGAACTATAAGGAAAAATATAATAACCCTCCCTCCAAAATCAACCCCAACAATCCACCACCAGACCAAAAACCTTGATGACCTCGCACTTAACAATTCCTAAATTAAGCTGAGGTGATCAGACAGGAAAAAGAGATTAAATTATTCAAGATCAGCTGCCTATGTACCCCTGAAAATGCAAATGCAGCCCCAGGAAGTATCAGCCCTATAAGGCTTTCTTTACATAAATGTTGTGACATAAGCACTGAATAGCCATTTTATGGGCATCCTTTGGAATGAAAAATGAGCATGAAGTAGAATTGAGGGAGAGGTGGGCAAGGACCATAACCAGTTTCATTTTACAGGAAGACCAATGGTTTGCCTTTCTAATGTAGGAAAAACAAAGCATGAAGGTGGATTTGATTAGTTTTTACGTGTATCTGTATTTAAGTACAACATAAAAAACCCCTAAATCCTGTTTACTTAAGTAGGAACCAACACAGACACAGAGGCTGTCATATATTGTAAAATATACTCAGTAGACAACAAAAATTCTGCTAAAGCAGGGTTTACAATTAGGAGACCCATGCTGCAGCTTGCTGGCGTTTCTTTCAGAGTGGCACCGAGGCCAAAGAGCCAAATGTTAGCACATTATCAGGAAATGTTTCAGGGATGTCACTCCCGTATCTAATTACCGAGGGATATCAAGCAGGAGGAAACTGCATAGCCTTAAGCTCCATCCTTTTATATTTAAAAACATTTGTAATTGGGAAGATGAAGTGCTTTGTGTACAGACTAAGGGCTATTCTGTGTTTTTCTAAGCATATGAAAATATTTCTTCTGTTCTAGAAGTGGAAGCCCCCGAGGAGAATTAGTCACTGTTGAATAAACCAGCCTGCCAACCCTCAAAGTTTGATGAAAATGTTTTGATCAAGGCTATGACACTTCAGCTTGTCCTTTCCAACAGACAGGAGTGTGTTAGAAGTTGTCCCAATACTTTTACCATCTTATTTCTGCCAAGGTTTTGTAAATATGTGCTACTCTGAAGTGTGCATGAAAGCCTGTCTCTTCATCACTGTCTTCAGTTTTGATGCCAGTTTCTGCCTCTTGCAAAGGGACGTGCTAAAGAAATAATCAGTTGTGTATGTGGTGAGGTGATCTTTTAAAAGCTGAAGTATTTCAAATTTTCCTTGGTTGTTATATCTATCCTTCTTCCAGAAGTTTGAGCTCTTCAGTTTGAGGAGCTTTGATTTTTATAGAAACTGGTCAGGAAGGGTTTAAAAGAATTCTGAGCTATCGCTGGTTATGTTATATTGTGTCTTTTTTTTTTTTTTTTTTTTTTTTTTTTTTTTTTTTTTTTTTATTTTTTAAAATTTTTTTTTTTTTTTTTTTTTTTTTTTTTTTTTTTTTTTTTGGTAGTTTTTAAAAATTTTTTTTTGTTCACTTAGGTTTACTGAAGACTTACGAGTGTCTTATAAAGGGCTAAGGATAATCTGACTTTCCTGTAAAATACCTTTTATTATTTCTTACTTGTTTTTTGTAATAAGTTTAGTAATTTTTCAGAGTGAGTTGTTTTTTAGCTGATGTTCTTTCTGTTCTGGCACCTTTACTGAGAATTTTCAGTTGACAATCAGAAGGAGAAAAATCTTTATACACAGACCCAATTTCAGGATACTGGAAGGAAATAGTTATGTATGTTAATTAACTAGTGATGTCAGAAAATTTTGATAAAGATGTAGTGGATTCAGCCCTCTTTGGTGTATCTAAATCTAATTGGAAATTTTGATCAAACCTGAAGTAGTTATAAAGCAGCAATAATTCAGCTAATGTTGATAGCAACTTATTTGGTGTTAAATCATTAAAGAGATCTCTGATTCTTTAAAACTGTAAAGATTTCACTGATAAATAGCAGTTGTCTAAAACAATTATTATTTTATTTGTTATTATATCTAGAGTAAAGCAAACTTAGGATATAAACTTGTAGGAATTGCCCAACTGAAGAGGAGGTGGACTGTGATACATTTCATTTTTGATACAGTGGAAAGTGGGTTCAATAGCCAAGTTCTTTCCTGTTTTATCTACTGTGAAAGAAATACTTGTTTGAGGTTTGGACAGTGAATATTGACTCAGGATTCCAATTGCATTTGTGGATCAATTACAGACTTCCTGTGCTGCTGCAGCAAATAATTTAAGTGACATTTTCCTTCAGCTTCTCCTGTATATAATGCTTTGCTGAGGCATTGCAAAGATGAAATGCACTACTAATTTGGGAGCTGCATTGATTCTGCAGTGTGAGGGCCACATTATTCCATAAACGAGTTGTCAGAAATCTAATTATATAAAATTAAATAAATGTAATTATGTATTATCGAATTATATTTTCCTGAAGAACTTCACAAAGACAAAGTCTCAGTTTCAGAAATTAAACATGTGTGCTGGGTGAAGGAGAGATGAGACTGAGAGCTAGTAAAGTATTGTGTTGGGGCAAAACCATTTTGTGTATTCCTTAGAGAAATGCAAGTTTCTTTTAATTCAAAAGAAATGTGAAGCATAGCCCTCAAATTCAACATGTTTTATTCAGAAGTTTTTCTTTGAATAGATGTTCTCATTTAAAAATGGAGTGACTTACATATGTTTTAATGAGACATGCCTTAGGATATTTCTTGGCTTTCATTTTCTCAGGCGTGACTATTGATTGGATATTGATTGGCTGTTCCCCACCATCGAAGGGAGTGCCCTGAGTTGTCTCAGTCACTGCATACCTAGAAATGGTGGAGGCAGCAGCCACGTTTCTGTAGGTGAGGACAGGTTTTTAGGCCTTCCTAAAATATTGTCAATATTTGTCATTTCCAAGGATGTAGCTCTATGAATTTCACGAACCCAATGGTTGTAGTAGAACACAGAAAAAGCTGTGACATTTTCCCTGTTACCACTTGTGTTTGAAAAATATTCTTTGCTCTTCTACTTTTTCCTTATTTTTCCATAATGTTGTGTGGTCTTCTTTTTTGAAGACTGAGTATTTTTTCTGTTTTGCAGCTTGGTAGTTAAATGTTTAATCAAGCTGTAATCAAATTGTGATTTGTTTCTCAGTAAGAGTTATTGATAGTTTAAAGTTGCAAAGAAAATGTGTTGTAGGTTCATAAGGAATGCTTGTGATCGAATTATATCCTAGTAATTAATTAAGATATTACAGAAAACTTTCCTAATTAGCTGTTTATAGTCATAAAAAAATGTTTGGGTTGGACTGAGGAGGTGCCCTGAATTAATTTCACGTCCAGTGTTATATTATTTTACCAATTACTTACAATCATGAATTCAGCTATAAGATGCATAGCTGTGTGCTATAAATGTTTAAAATAATCTTCATTCATCCAGGGACTCACTTAAAAAGAGAAGTTAACTCTTACAATGCTTAGGAGGGTACTTGAATTTGGGTATAAGGCATTAGTTGGAGGGTTTTTTATTGCAAATAGCACCACTGGACTGACCTCTTTAAGCATAAGAATAATTTTTTGATTTGAGGACTCAGAGAAATAGATCCCATGTATGGAATACCCATTGCATTTAATAAATTCTATAAAAGAAGAACTTCTTTTTTATTTTTTTTTTAACATGGTAAATGTTACAGAATGACAGAGAACAGATTTTGAGGTCTGCTGTTCTCTTCTTCTGCCATAAGGCAGAATAAATTGTCTTATTTCTTCCTTAGTAATTTCTGATACATTTGTCTAAAGTATTCTTTTCTTCTGCTCCTGTTATCAGTGCAGAATTCACATAAATATTCTCCAATAAGTCACAGGTACTCTTTTTATAGGTGTTGTTCTTCATTTAGTCATTTGCAGCCCAAAATGCTCAAAATGGCATTGGAAAAGAAGCACAAGAGGATCATTTGAGGAGGACGGGGGCCAAGTAAAAGTGCAGAGCTCTGTGCACATCTCTGATTTCTGCTAAGCTGCTCACAGCCATTTGGCAGTGTTTCATTTTAGGGCATGTGGATGTGATAAGCCTGAATACAGACACTAGGCATAGAATTTGTATTTCTTGTTTATGACTGAGAACTTGGCTTTAGGGGCAATAGCAACTTCCATGGCAAAGAAGGATAAAGCAAACTGGGAGGTGGTGTAATGAGCACATTTCCCTATCAGTCTTGGAAGAACTTGTATCTTGTAAAAATGTGCCCTTCCAATCCAGAGTTGGACTGAATTCTCAGTGGGGGAATAGGCAGGTTCCAGGCAGAATCAGATGAAGGTTTGTTTTTTAAATCCACCGGACTCTGTGCCAGCCTCAAAACTCTTTTATGGAAACCATGGGTGCAGCTGAATATGTGGTATCCTAACAGTGCTGGTTCCAGTGAAATAGATACCTTGTAGTCTTTTAGGGACAGACCTGTCAAAATATTTCATCTGTGCTTTACACTTTTCTGCTTTCATCTTGAGCTGAGACTGACATCTGTCAGACTGTGTTGTATGAGAGAAATGTGATTTAAAAGTTACGAGAGCAAATGGGATTCTGGATTTCAGATGCAAGTGAATGGGAAGGTCCTTAAACAAGTAAATGAATTAGGTTTTCTCTTCAGCCTATTGAGAAATGTTTATGAAGATTAACAATTCTTGATAAAGAAGAAATAAATGGAGAAATGTAGATTCATAAAATACAGCAGCAAAAGGCTGATTAAATTGATCAGTGCCACTGTCAGTGTTGCTCTGTTCTACTAATTCCATGTATCTGTTTAGTACTTGGGAAACTTTATTATAATTAGATGTCAATAGTATTAAACATGGTCTCATCAAGGAGTAGTTGTATCTAATAAGGCAGAGAAAAATCCATATTATCATTGCAATCATTCATTTTCAGTGTTGTGACCGAAGATTCAAAAAGAGAAAAATTGTATTAGCTGGTATTATTTGTAAAAGAAATAGTTGCTGTGTGAGATTTATAGTATTTAACAGCAAATTCTTAATATCATCTTGTTCCATAGGAACAGGATACCAAGACAGTACTTGTCTTGGGTTATAAGCCAAAATTTACTTCAGTATTGCAGACACAAAAACCTTTGTTACAATACTAAATTTATTGCTGCTAAGTGTTTATAGTAATACATATTGAAAGACTAAAAATCCAGGTACATAAGCAATGATGTATCTCTAAAATTAATGTCTCTGAACATTTATGAGCAAGCATGTATTATTCAGATTCAGTGTAGGACCAGGTTATGGTTATTATAGATCTGGGGAATAATATTTATTTTTTTAAATTCTTATTGAAACTATATATGTATAAATACTGTGTATATACAGTTCATGTGTCTGTAGTCCATATGTGCCTCCTGCAGATGTAGGATTGCTCACATTCTTAAAATCCAAACCTCAAGAAACAAAAGTAGAAACTACTTGTGCACTTATATTGAATGGAAAAAGGGAGCAGTTCATTGCTGGGCAAGGCTTGAGATGAGCTGAGCATTATCTATGGACTGCTGTGTTCAGCACTGCATGAGCTCTCTGCCTGGCTGACTTGCCAGTTGCTATCAGCTCTCTGTCCTCCTGTGCTCACACAGGATGAGAATTTGAGTCGTTTGTGACAAGCAGAAATGCTCTTCTGGTTTTTCTCCTACTGAGGTTAATGTTCTCAACTACTTCCACATGAAAACACACACACAGAGCCCAATACTATAGCAAAATACAGAGCAGTGGGACTGGGATTCTGAGGAGTTACCAATAGAGAGACAGAAAGTCAGATCTTTTTGAGTGTTTGCAGTGTTTATTGAACTGCTAGAACTAAGGAAAAAGTTGGGATGAAGAGCTGTTACTGATATTTGTTCAGAAAGCTGGAGAGGTGTTGGTGGGGGAAGTGTGGCAACATCTGAACTGTATTTCTGGAATACTGAAGCAAAGTGCTGTTACAGCAGGATACTGGGTGGATTAACTGTGCTTATTGTATTGCAATCCATGGGCTCAGGTGGGAGTGCATTGCCAGATATTTGGTTAAAAACAGCTCTGCTAGCATTTTGCAATCAAGAAAATCATCAAAGCAATCTAAACTGGCTGCTATTCCCCAGTTCTAAACTTTGCAACTGTCACCTAACTACTGTGTTTATTGAACAGAAGATCTGTAACTTCTTTTCAAGACTTTTCCTGGAGATCCTGTGGACTGGACATCATTATTGCTCTTTTTCTGTTGCTGTAGTGTTCCGTGGATGTAACCACATTCAGACCCTGGGTACTGGGTGCTATGTTCCTCTGGGTTATTCTTTATTCTTTTGTTTCTTTGTTTGTGGGGATTTTTTTTCCTGTATCTGCCTCTCTACTTGTGTAATCTGAGTTATTTCATAAAGTAAAGACAGACCAAAACCTCAATGAGAAACAGCAGAGCTGCCTAACCTGAAAGCATAAGGCCAAGTGTGGAACTACAGAAATTTTTCAAGCTATTTTCCAAGCAGCATAAAAAAGATTTATTTGATGACAGGGATCCTTTGTAAACTTGGAAGAGGGCGTTTAATTTGGAAATACGTAAAGAATGCTCGATGAGGGATAAATCCATATTCTGTAGCATGGATTTAATGAGTTCATACAGATTCAGCAGGATTTGCCTTCCAAACAGAAACTGCAGTATAGGCTTT
Organism: Chaetops frenatus; assembly: GCA_013400775.1. NCBI lineage: Eukaryota > Metazoa > Chordata > Aves > Passeriformes > Picathartidae > Chaetops > Chaetops frenatus. Next base: position 95,488 of record VZTR01004411.1, read on the forward strand.
TTTAATTTTCCTTTTGCAGAGGTAGTTTTGCTGGAATCTCATATCTAACAAATCTTATGTTGTTTACACCTACAGTTTTTGATCTTGTGTCCATATACCAGCTGTCAGGAAAACACCAAGCCCACAAATTACAGATTAGACACCAGGCACAAAGAACACAAGCTGCTGCAGTTTGCAAAGCTCAGCACTCCTTCCAAAGACTTTGCCCCATTTGAACCGTACCAGTTTTACTTTCACTAATGATATATTGTATAGCTTGCTTGGCAGCGTGGGAGTTTATCATAAGTTTCTCTTTTGTTCAGCCCTGAAATCAGCCTAAAATATGCAATTACAGTTACTTGTCATCAGAGGTCGTGTTTTTCAATTGAGAAAGTGCTGCAGAGCCTCTTAAATAGTTTCTTGATGATAATTTGTATCAGCTGCCCATAAGAAGTAACAGTGTGATAGTGCTGCCTCAAAAAAGCTTTTTTATCAAGGGTTAGAAATAATCTTTAGCATACAAGAAACAGCAAATTTTCAATGAAGATGGTCAGATCTTTTCTGTCTGCCAATTTGTTCAGGTGCTGGGTTGGTTTTGGTGGTAGTGGTTTTTTTTCCCATTACTAGCCTCAGCTTTCAGGCAGCAGCATCTGCTTTATGGAAGGGGAAACAGAGCCCTGTGTCAGGAAATCCTTGGTAAATATTGGAATGGATGATGTGTTTTTCATACCATGTGAGAGCAGTTTGGTCCCTGCCAGCCAAAGCTCCAAACCGGGGAGCCTGCAGTAGTTGGCCCCCAAACCTATCATTTGGCCCCTACATGTGTAAGAGATCCCTGAATTTATAAGTTAGTTTGCTCAAAACCTGGTACTCTTCTACCTTTTCCTGGAGCAGAAGAAAATTTGGAAGGTTTTGTTCAGGCTACCAATTGCAAGATTAGATCGTGGTCAGTTAGACTGGGTGAGTGACTGTTCTGTTTAATCATTTTACAGAAAAGTGAAAACCTGGGGAGGCAGGGGGGAATAATGCACTTGTGCAATCCTGAATCTTTTCCTCACTTCTCTAAATAAAAAAACAGTGATTAAACAGGAGGACACAGAGGTTTGGATATGTGGGTAAGCAGCAATCTCCATGGCATAAGTAATTAACTTTGTTATGAAATATGCTTAGTTTGAGACCTGAGCATTTCTGATGATTAAAACAGCAATTTAATTATGTAGGCAAAAATATAGACTCTTTCTAAGATACATACTTTTCTCTTTACATTAGCATAACTTTTTTTTTCCTGTGGAACAAGAAATACCTTCGTATCTTGTTTCTGACAATAAAAATGTGTTATTTATATCTCAAGTTTTCCCATAGACATTAAACTTAGTTTGAGCCTATACATAAAATATGTTGTTTTGTCTAATTTGCAGTACTCTTAAAATTCAAAAATCTATTCCTGTTCTTGAAAGCTATTTATAACAATTGATAAAACACTTAGTGCTGGCATTTAGATTAAAAGCACCTTGAGTTACATTTGTCTTGGCATGCTTTTTTCAAAATTGCACAGCGAATGCAGGTTTTTCAAGAGAAATTGTATGGCTATGTAGGGTCAGGAATTGAAAGGGGTAAATGAATATTCTAGAATGATTTCTGCTGGTTCTCATTTTGTCTGTCTGCAGTGGCAATGTATACACATGTAATACTAGAGCAGCACAGTTGGATACCAGTGTTGTGACTAATGAATCTTGATATGTATGAAGTAAATGAGGGATAGATTTATAAATAAATCCTGCCTATATGGACTAGAAATTCTGTTCAGATTTTGGTTATATTTTTGCCAACACTATTTTTTATCAAGATGACTTATAATAAAGGAAAACACCAAAGTTATTTTTCTTCTCCCCTCCCTTCTTCTCTGTTAGTGCTTTAACATCAGGAGAAAGTAGATGGTAATTGACTTTCCAAATAGGGAGATTCAGCTTGCTGAGAAGCACTTGCTCGAGAGCTGAAAGAGGGAAAATCAATAAGGAAATGAGAAAGTTGCCATTTCTAGTACTCCATTAGCTGCTGTGTAATAAGATCTTATCAAATAAATCTTATCAGCAGAAGGAGTACATTTAAGAGCAGAAAATTTCACAAATGATGAGAGTTCAGACTGTGGTTCTCCAGTATCTCGTGTATAAACAGTTTAACCACTGCTGAATGGAACAGTCAATATGTGAGGAGCCAGTGCATGTGGCTGGACAGATTGCTATTGATTTTGGTGGGGTTTGGGTCATGCTTTGGTAGCCAAAAGCATCAGAATTGGTCAGCTGAAAATGAATGATGATGTAGGCCATATTTTCTCATTAATTTTCCTATTGAATAGAAGGAGAGAGTACAGAGAGAAGAGATTAAAAAAGGATGCAATGGGGCTTGGAATTTCTGGTATGTTGCTTTAATTTTGTGTCATGTCCAGATGAGAGTGGTACTTTTTATTACTGTAGAATAAACAGAAGAATTTATTTACTTCACTCATTAATAACATCCCTGTTTATTAGAAGAATATATAGTGAAAGCATCAACAAAGAATTGAGTGAGGAGAATCACAAATTTGTATATTTGTTATAAATTTCATGGTGTTTCCTTTATTGTAGGAGTGGAGTTTAGGTGACAGTTACCACCTCAATTGCTGCTCCTTTTCCTTACACAGACACTTGTTTATTGGTCAGCTGTAACTGGTGATTAAATAGTAGTTAAATGATGATCACATGTTGTTCATCTTTCCCAGATTGTCTCTTTTTTTTTTTTTTTTTTAATTCCTTCCCCTTCCTGGTGGTAGAGAAGAATCATTATGTTCTTGACTGAGATTTTTAAAATAGTTGTTTAGGTATCTTCACAACTGATGTAAGGTTACTCCCATCTTCATCCTTCATCCATCTTCATTTGTAATACAGGATGCAAGTTTCTTGCAGTAAAGATGATATGGTCAGCCAAGTGTACTCTTGCTTCCACTGATCTCAGTGGGGTTATTCTATAAATACGTGTGGAATTGCTTATGAATTAAGAAACCATCTTCTTACACTGACTTATAATTTATGAGGTCAGTCTAAATCAAAATACTTGGGAGACTGACATTTGCCATGCTATACCATTAATAAAATAATGGATGTTAAATAGAATACTGTTTTGCTATCAGGATGTTTATGCGGTTCTTCTGTGTAATTTTTTTTCTTATGTTAATGAAGTGCTTCATAATTGCATTTCTACTAGTTTTATATTCATAGAATTTTAATTATATGGGCTTCCCTCCTGGCATGCATTAATGTGGTAGCACCTACAAATTTAATAAAATATCCATTCTGATAATAGGTTTCAGTCACTGTTGGACTAAAAGTATTCTAGATCAGACAGGGTATCACTCAAACTTATGTTTTCTAGGCCATGGCCGTCTCAAGATTTAGATTTAGTGTAAAATTTAATGCAATTTGAGCTGGGAAACAGCTCCTGGAGTAGAAATGTTAACTTAAGACTTGTTCTTCCCAACTACTTATATGCAGAATTAAGGCTTCTAGGACCTGCTGTTGGCTCCAGTGGGGAAGATGGGGGATATTTCTTCCCATTTTCTTGGTGATAAATGGCTGGCAGTGCTCTTAGTGGTAGTGATGGAAGTTTGGAAAGGTGTCAGGTAGAGGAGGATGCTGCAAGCAGGTCTCTCTTCTTTTGTTGTCCTTGGCAGGCTCTTTCCTGAACCACTTCTAAGCACAGGGTGGCTGAGCCTTCGCTCCCTTTGGTGATGGTGCCAAGTGTGAGTTTTTCTGCAGCCCTGTGGATCACTCTGTCCCTGACTGAGCCAGTCCTCTGTTCTCCAGAGGTGTCCTGCCTGCTGGGGAGAGCTGCCTGATGCCAGCCACAAACCCAGAGGGTGTGTGAGCACCTTGGCATTTGGGCTGGTGCTTGAGCTCAGGGTCAGCACGGACACAGGCAGCCCATGGGTCCAGCTGGGCCTCCTGGAAAGGCACCAGGAGAGCTCAGGTTTGCCCACCTGAGAGTCTCCAGTTCTGAGTGAGGTGTGAGAACATGCAATTGTTAAACACAGCTCATGTTTGGATGTGCTTGGTGGTGCTGATGCTGTAGGCAGCTGACTCTGAGGTGAGCCCCTGTCCATCTCCCTGCCTGGGCTGGGTTCCTGTACCTGGATGCTTTCCAGGACTGCATGCAAGGCCCTGGCCTGGGGCTCTGCCACCCCTTTGGGTGCCATGGGACTGAAATAGTAAATATTAGAGAACTGAACTTCTAAGGCCCTAAATAATTTATTTGATCTAGCTTTTACTTTCAATATAAGAACATAAAGAAAAACAGGTACAATAGAGAAAGGAGGAAAGGTGCTGGTGCAGGTGGCAGGCTGGAGGTTCCTACCCATCAGGCACTGCCAAGAAGCCTGTGAGGTATCTGGCTTCAGGCTGGCATAGTCACAATTTCTTTCTCTTGTATTGACAGAGTAATTTTTTTTTTTTTTAAATATATTGTCAAAACCTGACATTTTATTTGAAGAATGTAGAGGAAAACTGGATCTATAAATTCACTTTGAATCTTTCTTGGTTGTGTCAGGGCATAACTTGCCATTCAGCTGAATGTTTAATGCNTTGGTTTTGGCTGGCATATTCACAATTTTTTTTTCTTTTATTGACAGAGTAATTTTTTTTTTTTTTTAAATATATTGTCAAAACCTGACATTTTATTTGAAGAATGTAGAGGAAAACTGGATCTATAAATTCACTTTGAATCTTTCTTGGTTGTGTCAGGGCATAACTTGCCATTCAGCTGAATGTTTAATGCGTCTTTCACTTGTAAGGTTTTTTAAACAGCTATTTCTGGATGACTGATGAAAAAGTATTTTACTTGCATTTGATTTGAAAACGACAATTCTTATTTTCAAATTGTATTTTCAGAATACTTTAATTCTCCTTGCTCAGAAGAGAATGGGAAATGATCCTCCCAGCACTGTGGATGTAAATGTGTGTATTTTTGTGTGTGTGCATGTACATGCATACACAAAGAATGTAAGAGAAGTTATTGTGTGTGAGCCACTATCCTTCCAATACTGTCTTCTAATACTCTTTTCAGGGTGGCTGTTACCCAACACCGCCAGGGGAATGTATCTTTGAGGCTGAAATCTCTGCCTTTTGCATTTCCTCTGAGGGTAATATTTTCTTCTATCTTCAGAAATGTACATGGGTATGTGACTATAAAAAGACTTTGTAGTGCATTTGTGTGGCAACATTTTGGCAGCAGGGGAGGCTTCCAGGAGCTTCCCCCACATCTGACAGAGCCAAAGCCACCTGGTTCCAACACAGAGCCCCTGGCCAAGGCTGAGCCCAGCAGGTGCTGGTGGTGCTGGGGGATAATGTGTTTAGGAAGGGGCGAATTTCCTGTGCAGGAGCATCTGCAGCCCGAGAGAGGAGGGGGAATGTGTGGGAGAAACAGCCCTGCAGACACTGGCCAGGGCAGAAAGAGGGGAAGGAGGTGCTCCAGGTGCCAGAGCAGAGATGCCCCTGGAGGAGGGAGGCTCCATCTCTGCAGCCCATGGGGACCCACGGAGGAACAGATATCCACCCGCAACCCCACAGGGCAGCACCCTGCTCCTGAAGGATTGTCTCCTGGGGAAGGGAACAGCAGCGTGAGGAGTCCCCTCCCCTCGGAGAAAGGAGTGGCAGGAACGATGTGTGATGCACTGACCACAACCCCCATTCCCTGTCCTGCTGTGCCTCTGCAGGGGAGGAGGTAGAGAAATCAGGAGTGAAGCTGAGCCCAGGAAGAAAGGAGGTGGGAGGAAGGGTCTTTTTAAGATTTGACTGTTAATAAATTAAACTAATTTCCCAAGCTGAATCCATTTTACCTATGGTGGTGATTGGTGATGGTCTCACTGGCCATTTTTGATCCACAAGCCTTTCCTTGTCTCCCCTGTGCAGCTGAGGAGGGGAGTGATAGAGCAGCTTTGGGTGGGCATATGGAGCCCAGCCAGGGTCAGCCCACCACGATGTCAAAAGCTGTATGAATAGTAATACATTTATTTTACATTCCAGAATTTCTGTGGTTTGACCTTAAATTAGCTGAATAGACACTACTGTGTGCACAGTAAGTTACAGTGTAATTTTAAAAACCATTTCAACCTCTGGATTTGTGAGGTGTACTTTCAAATTTAGGTTCATTAAAAACATTGCTCTACGTCAGGAATCTCAAAGAAAACACCAGCAGTATGCTATGAGCTGGATGGGTTTGAGAAGCACATATTATATACTCATTCTTAATTTTCTAAATGGAAATATTTTCAGGTGTGTGACCTATTGCTATTAGACCTGTCTAGTACAATTAGTCATGTATTTGCATGAGTGTTTGATTGAAATTAACAGAAAATTAATATCAATGAAAAATCAAGATGGTAAATTATGAAAAGCTGGAAGTATTTTTCCTGTCTTTGTCAAATTAAAACTATGTGGAATGTATTCTACCTTTACTATTCTTCTGAGAATTTATTTTATTTGGGGAATACAGTTTACTGAGAAACAGAAGAATAAAGTTTTAATTTGTTTCTTCTTATAAGCAAAACTGCAGTTTGCTGTGCTAATTAGAGCAGCTGGATTACACAGCCTGCCTTAAGTCCCAGAGGAAATCAGGAAAAGAGGCTAGATTTAAGTATTTCTTACTGTCTCCCAGGTTTTAAATTAAAACCCCATTTGTTTAATGAGAAAAGCTTAGAGATTCAGTTTTTATTTGGGGAAGGAGTGACCAGGAATTCTTCTCTATTTATATTTCTCTTGAAGTGTGGCCTTTTTATTTAGAAAAACTATCACAGTCAAATAGTGGCCAACAGTGGTTTTAAATTTATTGGAACTGGCTGAGGTCTCTGACAGATGCCTGGGCACAGAAGGGAGTAGAATATAGAGAAGCTCTTGGAAGAATAAAAGACATGTTGGTTCTCTCAGGTCTTTTAACAGACATATGAATTCTACCCAAGGTAATTAATCTATTAAAAGACTCCACGTTGGGAGATGCATTTTAGTGTCCTATCAGATGCTGGATATACTATGCCTGGTCTTTATTTGCATTATTTTTCAGTCTAAGCTCAAATCATAACTGCTCTGATTTTTTTCTCCCCATCTCTTTAAGTCTGATTGTGTAAGTCTGGTTTATCGATGAAAAAATACACTGTCACAGCTTCTGAGGTTTGATTTCAAACTTTTTATTATGAATAGCTTGATTGAAATGAAAATATCTGGATACTAGTGGTTGTCAACCTCAAACACTAGAAAATCTTTAATGTGCTGGAAAAAAAATGGGCTAAAAACAGCCTTTGAAATGCTGTGAGAAGAATTTACTTAACTAGTGAAGAAAAAAATGTCAGTTTGTCTTGAATCATGAAAATTAAAATTAATGAGAGTTGTTAAATATGTAAATGTATTGCTTCAGAGAATTGTGGCAGAGATCTTCTCTCCATCTGCAGTGAGAAGAAAAAAATCCATAGAATTTATTTTAGTGAATCATTAGGGAAGCATAGCTAATGGCAATTAATGGATAGAATAGGAAGGGTAATTTTGTGTTAGGGCAAATTTTACCTTCATCAGCCAGGCTGTCCAGCTTGTGACCTTCTACTCCAAAATATAGGGCTTAACTACAGGAGTAAAGTAAATGTACTTAGCAGCAGTATTATAAATAATCAGATTAGATAGGTGCCTTAAGAATAAGTAACTTTACAATATGAACCTCTGCATTCCACTTTTTAGATATCACTACCCGGTCCTAGTATGAGCCTGTTAATACAATGTGTGAATCTTGTGTGAATCAGTTTTTTTGCTGTAACTCACCAGATTTCTGATTGCTTGCAATCCTATGGCTGTGATTATTGAGGCGTAGATTATATTTCAATTGCAACAAAATGCCAAGTTAATGATAGAAAGATCATATGCAGCTTAAAAGTAGCTACAGAGCTGTGAAAAATCAAAATGTGCTAATTGCTTTAATCACCTACTGATTTTCTTAGAATTAATGAAGGCTTAAGTCAGCTGTAGTGTAAAGAAATCAAAGTCATTTGATGATGAACCCGTGATATTGTCACTTTGAGATGTAGGATTAGAACTGCTTGTAGTTGTGTGTTTATCAGGTTGCAGACACAGGGCTGGCTCTGGGCAAGGCTGCCCAGAACAGGAGAGCAAGAGAGAGGAGAGCTGCTGCCTGCCTGGGTCACCCCACCCTTCACACCAGGGATGCATTACTGCTGTCATTTCCACAGGCAAGATGGATTCTGTTCTCTGCTCTGAGGAAGTTCCTACCTGGTCTAAATCTCCACAGTGGGAATCCTTCTAAAAACTAAAATAGCTGATATTTAACATGAACTCAGAAGGGTTTTCAGAGACACATGGAGGATGTTGGCTCATTTAGGTGGAAGGAGCACCTCTCCATTGTGCTATCCTTACCATGGGCTCTGTGCTAAATGGTATCTCTTTATTTAAATAATTCTATTAAACTGAGAGTAAGGGAAAGCAAGGTATACTTTTGACAAGCCAGGAAATCTGAAAGAACAGACAATTCCTTATGTCCTTTCTGGGATTTCATTATGCAGTCTACCTGGTAATACATTGAGAACTTTTAAATACTTGGATATTTGCAATATTAACAGATGATGCTGCAGCAAATTCTACACATTGACACTTTACTATAACTACCGTAGCTACTTGCTGTATTTGCCTTTATTCAAATTAATATGTGGTTTCATTTTCTGAAAATGGTTTTGTTAGGCCAAATTGAATAATTGCTTGCACATCAGCTGTTATATACTAACACCCTAAAAATGATCCACTTTATTGTGACCAATATCCACTTGGAGAGAATTTTTTCTCTAAAATTTTCACTCAAAATTATCTGAAAAATACTTTTATATTGTATTCTTACTTTCAATATTCAGGCAGAAAGAAAGTTTTAGATTTGGTCTCATCTATCAGTGAAATATTAGCTTTAAAATCTGATTGTGACAATTTGGCTTCCAGGGTACTGGGCCTCTGGGGATAATGTGGTTGAATTCCTTTGCTGAAGCAGGGTCACCCAGAGCAGGTGGCACAGGATTGCATGCAGACAGGTTTTGAATATCTCCAGAGAAAGAGACTCCACATCTGGAATTTAAATTTGAAATGGGACTTCATTGCCTTAAAAAAAGTCATTATGACCAATAGTTATAAACTGATGAATGGACAGAGCCCAATATGCAGAGAAAAGCACCTGAAATTAAAATCCACCACCTGGACCACTTCACCAGCAATCCAGAATTAAATGAAGCATGCATTCAAAATTTTAGTACAAAATTAAGTTTTGCAATTCATTGACACCCAGTATTCTTAGCATTAAAAAGTCTTTACAATTAAGAGTATAGATCTATATAAAAAATACTGTTGACATTTATAGTCACATGTCTAGAATTCAGTCAAGTATTGAGTATTATGCTTCATCTTGTTAATCTACAAGCCAGTTGAGGTAGAGAGAAATTTTCTCCATATTATAGAATCCTGGTGATTTTTATAGCCTCATTATATTAGAAATATTCAGTATAATACTGTGTTAATGATAGAATTGTAACTAGAGAAGACATTGGGATAATGTGCAATTAAAGTTCTTAATGTGTTGAAGATCCACACATGCACTGAGGAGTTTAAAGAGCCCCAAACTTAGTTTGTCACTAATATGAAATTAAGGAGTTTCATTGTCCCAAACATGCAGAACTGTAGAGTTCAACAACCATTGTGCCTCCATGAAACTGAGTGTGTAATGTGCAGGCCAGTGATGAATCAAACAGCAAATGCATTTATGGCTATTTCAGTCTCTGAAATGAGCCTGGTGTGAGGTTCATGCTCATCACTCCACATCACTGGTTTAAGGGTAGCAAGGAACCAAAGACAAAGCTTTAAACAAATTAGCCCTGAGTTGGCCTGGTTTAGAAACTCGTTTCATAGTTTTGTTAGTCATAAAAGGAAACAAGATTTCACCAGTACTCGTAAAGAAACCTTTAATTGGCTGCCTGCCATGGCAGGCTGGTGATCAAATACAGCAGCAGATTTGCCTTTCTGTCAGACAAAGCCAGAAGATTTTTAAATCATTAGAAAGCGATTACAGAGAAGCAATGAGAGAAGTAGGTAAAAATAACCATTATACCAGCAGCTGAGGATTCTGAAATTTTATAGTTCTTATTCCCAGAATATCTTGCATAGAGAGAAACCACTGCTAGTGGAACATGAGCTTCTAAAGTGGAGGATGCTATGGAAGGGCTTTGATTTATAATTAATACAGTGCAAGTGCAGTAGCATGCCAATTCTTTCAGACTACTTTTACAGAGATAGGGAACGACAGAAGATATTGAATTTAATCTTGGGAAAGGTGAACAATTGTCATTACACTTGCAGATTATTCAGTGTAGATCACAATTTTTTATTTTTTTTTAAATTTACCCTGATAAAAGGAATCTCATATGAAAAAGCAGTTTTACTAAAGGCTTGATATAGAAAGTATAGTAGTTTTATAGCTGTAGAAGCAAACATGCAGGCAATGTCACTTCCAGGAGAGATTCTGATTTGAAGTATCTGGAAATTTCTCCTGGTGTGGCATTACTGTGCTCACCTCTATCCCCAGATGGGCAGTGACAAAAGGGAAATCTTGCAACTTTAAGTGTTGGCACTTTCGTCTTAAAACCAGAAGTTACCAAGAAAATTTAGGAGTAAATGTTCAGAAGGTTTAGGACTTGAGTTGCAAAATTTGTCACCCTGCAGCAATGTCACCAAAGTTGGTGCAAAATACCGTATTTAAAACTGCATCATGTGAAATTCAAATCAGTTGTTGAATTTGCCAATATCTTACAAGAGAATAATCAAGCTTAATCAGGAGCAGAACCTTAAGCGTATTGTGAAACTTTTCTTTTTGTACCATTATAATGTTTACAGTCAGTTATGAATTACCAATTATTAATTGCAATGCTGGACACAGATGACCTGCCTCAAAGTAGGTGTACATGCACACTGGTTTCAAGCTTTGGCTAGTGAGACTGGTTCAGATGTTGCAAATTCAGATAAAACAAGGCTGAAGACTATTTGGAAAAAGTCTGAGTGTTCCTATTCATTGTGTTGCTACTTAGGCTTTAAGAAAGCTACCAAAAGTTCCTGTGTGGATTTCTCACAAGAATCATATCAACAACACTACAATGTCCAGAAAAATTGTGCATCATTTCATGTTTGCAAATGCTGGAGTTCAACACTTACAAAAAGGCAAATTTAGCTGCTGCTCACATTTCCCTATTTTGTGATGCTGTTCCATTTGATTTCACTCCCAGCCACGGATATCCCAGTGCTATTAAACACATATTAATTGGTTCAGTTTGCATTCTTAGTCCTGCTAAGTCCCAGGTCAATGTTTGTAAGGCAGAGGCCATCATATACATGATAATTATATCCAGGGTCCTTTCAGTATACTCAAGCTGAATTTACTGTTTTAAAGGTTGGAGTACAAAATACCTGTAAACTTGTGCAGTGACACACAAGTGGCCACTTTTTCTATATTTCCTATTTTAATTTTTCTCATGCCATTTCTACTGGCTCCAGGCTGTAGCAGTATTGTCTTGTTGCAAGTGAATTGTGTTTCTAGCCTACTTTAAATTGTACAAAAGGTAGGAGACTACCTACCTGATGGAAAAACTGGGAAGGGAATACTAAAAGGGCTGGATGTAAAAATCTCACAGCATTCTGCTCAGAATTTCCTATGAGATGCCATTTACCTCTGTAAAAAAGTCATTGAAGAGGAGCAAAAAAGTAAGCACATTATTTTTCTTGATAATACTTAGTCTAGCATTGTATTGAAAACATGAGATACATGCTGCATTTTTAATATATAAGATAAGATTTATCAGTACTCACTTGTTTTAGAGCTCAAGAGTTCCCAGGAAGCTTTTCTTACTGGAAGAGTTATCTCTGGTAATGACAAGATCTTGTCTTTTGGAGTGGGTAAAACAGGCTCCTGCTGCTTAGAGAGCTTTGGCATTTTTCACTAAGGAACAGTGGAGACCAATTTATCTCTAGTGGAGTAATGTCACCTAAAATAGTGTAGTATAAGCATGTCCTCTTCTCAACAAGTGTTGCCAGCCTGGATAATAAATTGTACTGTGATGGACTACAGGCTAATTTTGATAGGGTTCATCAGGCAGGGAAGGGGTTGAAGGCACTGCAATTGTGTTGATTTACAAGAGTCAAGATTTTTCCAATCTCTGTAACCAGTCTCTGATGCTGTATTAAAATGTCCCAGTACCAGAGTATACCAATGAAAAATAAGCAAGGAATTTATTATCCATGTGGGAAAAGAAAGGTGTATTGAGTTTTTTGTGGGAAGCTCTTGGCAGGGAGTGGTGCTGCCTGGTTGGCTCCTGTGAGAAGCTGCCAGAAGCTTCTCCCATGTCTGACAGAGCCAACCCCATTCAGCTCCAGCACGGCCCTGCCACTGGCCAAGGCTGAGCCCAGCACTGACAGAAGGGAAACAACTGCTGTACAACAGCAGCTGGAAGGGAAGAGTGGGAGTGTGTGAGCAGAACAGGCCTGCAGACACCCAGGTCAGTGCAGAAGGAGGGGCAGGAGGTGCTCCAGGTGCTGGAGCAGAGGTTCCCCTGCAGCCCCTGCTGCTGCCCATGGAGAGGCAGCTGTGTCCCTGCAGCACATGGGGGTCCATGGGGAGCAGGGATCCAGCTGCAGCCCAGGCCAGAGCAGGGGGATGCCCAAAGGAGGCTGTGACCCCATGGGAGGACTGTGCTGGAGCAGGATCTGTGTCCCTGTAGAGGGAGAAGCTCAGGCCAGAGCAGGGGGATGCCCAAAGGAGGCTGTGACCCCATGGGAGGACTGTGCTGGAGCAGGATCTGTGTCCCTGTAGAGGGAGAAGCTCACGCTGGAGCAGGGGGATGCCCAAAGGAGGCTGGGACTCGAAGGGAGACCCGTGTTGGAGCAGGTCCTTTGTCAGGACCCGTGAGCCCAGGGAGCGAGGAGAGCAGCTGGAGCAGGGGAAGAGTGTGAGGAACAGAGAGCTTGGAGTCTTGGCTTTTCTCAGTACTGAGTCTTCACTAAAGTGGAACTGTTTGCTCTTATAAATGGGCAGCAACATTGAGGTGCTCTGCAGTGCTGAAAATTGTTTGGTATGTGGCAAAAGCGTGATGTCAAAGTCTTCTGTATGTGTCAAATCTGAGAATTCTATTAAAGTTTAAACTTTTACCAGGCTTGCACATTTTTGTCCAGACTTACTGTGACAATTTTAATCTTAAAAATAATTTCTTTCTTCTAAGGCAAAAGAAGAGTACTCCAGAGAAATTTTAGTTTATGTTCATTCAGCATCACGTGCACACACACAAATACACCCATGAGGAAGTGTATTCAAAATAATTACACCTCACAAAAATGCAACTGACACTGGATGTATTACTTGAAAGTCTGTTTGTGCTTTCAATCTTCAGTACTTTGGAAATCAGGTGCTTTTCAAAATATTATCTGTCAAATATAAATTCAGTGTGTAATTAGCACTTGCTGGTTACTGATTAGGCCTTCAAGTTTTGCATTCTAAAAAGAAACTCTTAATATCTATGTTAATTATACATATGTGTAAAAATCTGTATAGAATTATATTTGATTATACTTGTCAGTTTTTAAAATATACAATTAAAAGACAGTAAATAATTAAAAATATAATGCTGGATTTTAAACATGGTATCCTTAATCCTCTAATATTTCATGTAATCTTATACAATATTCCTAAATATATAGTGCCATCCTCACACCCAAAAATGCCAGGTTTTTCTCAGCCTCCCCATTGACCCATTTTAAAGCAACTGTCCATTCCTCACATCTTACAGCAGTACAAGATCAGGTAGTCCGGAGCACTCTTGGTATTGAGTGGGAGGAGAGAAGAAGGACTGAGTCAGATGCAGCTTTCAATAATTTTCTTTTATTTTTATTTGCTAGGTTGATTTTGAAATTATGAATTTTTAATGGGCAGTGGTGTCTCTGCAACACTGGATTGCCATGATTCTTGATACAGTCTTTCACACTTCATTTAAACCCAAAAAGTAAAGCAGCCATGGGTAACTGAACCTTTTTCAGATGTATTTAAGTGTACGTGTATTTCTAATAAATATAAATTAAATGTTAAAAGGAGAACCTTTAATCTGAAAAATAATTACTATAATATGCAACCTCTGATTTATAACTGTTGTCAAGTTTCACCTCCAACATTATTATTCTAAAGTAACATAATTATCAAGAAATAAATTTCAGTACATTTTATGTAGGGGAATTAAATCACTTTGAAGGTATTTCTGTTGCATAGTGAATATGTTGAAATGTTTATGTAGCCTTTTGTACAATCCTACAAAATTGGCATCTTTTTTCAATACCAGTTAAAAATTTTCCTTTGTATATATTCACCTACTCTTTGGTTGGAGTAGTTGAATATTGTACGAGCAAAGACTGAGAAGATTCATGCAGAAGTGAAATACATAACTCCTAGGTAACTGAGCCTACTTTATTACTCCCTGGTTCAAAAGCAGTTTACAAATTCTAAAAGTGAAATTATGTCATGCTCAAAACAGTATAAGTATTAAAAAGATAACAATGCATGTGACACGTTATGTACCAAGAGCTGAACATCAGAAATACAATCAAAGAGAGAACAGAGTTGGAATAGCCTCTGACAGTGGTAGGAGATGGGAGAGATGAATGATTTTATCTGAAATGGACAAAGAACATGAGGTTCCTGATTGCAGAATAATAATGAGGTAGTCAGACAGAGATTGGAGAAAAAAGTTAACTTCATTTGAGTCCTTACAGTGCTGCATTAGTGATTCTTTAGGAACCAATGACGATGGCAGCTTATGAAAGGAATTAAGAAAGGAAAAATAATGAGGAATCTGACCTGGGAAATGTACCTTGAACTTCTTCACTCTGCCTAAATATTATTTTAACAAAGTGGTTTATTCTGAACTTCAGAGAAAAAAGTTGAATGCAGGAATATAGCACCAAAGGTCCCAGTGTGAAAGAAGTTGCTCAGTGCAGGACACTGCTGTGGGTAAGACACTAAAGAAGAGCTTGTTATGTATTTAAATTTTGTTCTTGCTGTGCTACTTTTCTGTCTGCCTCATCTGGCTTGCATCCCATGTCAAAGACAATGTTCCTAATGTACAAAAGTAATTATAAAATAAAGTCAAAAGCAAGTGTTTGACATTTTGTTTTATTTATTGTTCAAGTGGTTTAGCTTTCTGATTTGTTAATTTTTATGTGTGAATAGAAGTTTAATGTAGAACCTTCCATGGAAACCCATAAGAGCTGGCTTCAGAGACTTTATTTGTACTTTTGGAGAGCAAGGTAATTTCTAAACTTCCTAAAGGATCACCTTCTTTTCACAGTAGGGTTTTTTTTTTCAGTTACAGCTTAATAAAAAATGGAGGTCTTTAGAGTCTTTCCATTCAGACTTATTATTACCAGCAAAGTGAAAGTGCATTGCTTTGACATCTTTGTCAGTTCTGAATGGATTCAGGTAACTCTGTGCAATGAACTGACCCTGCAAAGGCATTTTAAAGATTTTCTGTTTGGATAAACTGGTTACTCTTCACAGCTATGCTACCTTCATTCTGACTGTTTTGAATTGCCCACTGTGCTTTGATATATATTTTTAATTTCATGTTTCTTTTGTTTTCACAGATGCACTTCAGAGTGTCATTTTTTAGCAAGACATTTTTTTATTTTACAGTATCCTGTTTTTAAATACCCATTCACTGTCTGTCTGGAGCAGATAATCCTGATACTGGTGTAAATTGGTGGTGACCTCTTGGAAATCCATTGGTTGCATCAGAGCAAAATTGCTGAGTGGGAGAAGAATCAGAGTATGAGATTCTGACATATTTAAATTAGCTATTCCTCAGGATAAAGGGCTTGCATTCATTTCTCCACATTATTATATTTTGCATATTTCCCAGCAATACCTTAGTTTGGGCTATTTCACTTATGAGGATTCCTGCTTCATTGAGTGTAATAAACCATCAGCTGTAATTTACAAAGCAGAGTGATTTAACTGCTTCATCTTTATGTGATTCTGAGTCTTATCACCTATGGGCAAGGCATCTCTGATTAAAGTCTTTTGTAACACCACATTACAGTGGAATTAGCCCTGAGATCTTGCTCTAAGTTTTATTGACTAGGAAATATGGGTGTTTCAGTAGTGAAAGTAGTTGAGATCAGCTAAAAACATACACAAAACAGCTCTGTTCCCCTGAAAAAGGAAAGAATACAGCATTCAGGGGGTGAATCAGCCTGCTACAAAAATGACAGTACATTCACACATTCAGAGTGTGTTAGAACCACTGTGTTTGTCATTAAACCAGCATATTCTGTGCTTTAGGCTTTGCTTTGAAATCTAAAGAACTCACTGATAACAGCAATGATTATCTTTTCCACTTTGGCCAGTGGTTTTGTCAGTCTCCAGATCCTGGACTGAGTAATAGAATGTTGAAACCACCCCACTCTACCAAATTGGTGTGATTTTTCAAAGAACACAGATGGGAAGGTAAAAGTTATTAGCAACCTTCCTTTTGGCCTTGTGATCAAACTTTTTGAGGTAATAAGAGAAAAAGTAACCACAGCAGGGGAATGCTACCATAATCCCTCCAATTAACATAGTTTTAATTATGGCACAATTATCTGTAAACCCTTTTTCTCACATCTGTTATGCAGCTTGGTTCAATTCTTGTCTGATAATCAACACTGGGATAATCTGGCTAAGTAATTGATGCCACTTAGAGACAACTAAGAAAGTAAACTATACCAGAGGAGATTTTAGAACCACATCTGACAGATAACTCAAGTGTCCTTTTATACTGCTGGACTTGGTTTCTCTCCCTGCAGATCTACATTTCTATCCTGTCTCCATTCTATATTTTTTTGTCAGCAGGGAGACCTCATTTACCTCAAGAAGCAAAATGATACTGCTTTTACTTCTAGTGATATAGGGGAAGGAAACTTGCAAAACCAACCGTCTTTTTTATGTCTTTGAGATCTGAGTTCTGTACTAACTTGGAAATGCATATTTATAATTTCTGATAAATTCCCTATGACTCAAGCTCTAGGGTAGAAATAAAACAGATGCACTCAAATTATTACAAGATTGATTGAATATCAATAAAAATCTAATAGAATAACATGTAGCTTTTAAAGAGAGGATGGAGAAAACCATGAATTACTGTAATAGTCCAAGGTGACATCTAAATTTTAATCTTTGAAATTATTTTGTTCAAATAGAGTAATATTTAGTTTTAATTTTTTTCATTTTGATGCTCAAGCTTTTCTTACTGCAAGGCATCAAGGAAAACAAATCTAATTGTGTGACTTTTCCTTAAGGTGCTGTCAGTAAAGCTGGCTATTTTGGAATTATTAAATGTCTTCAGTAGTTATCACCACACAAGATGTTTTATTGAAATGGTCTGAACTAGAACATCAAATTATATTTCGGAGTCCTTCATTAAAGGGATAACAAAGCTCATGATCCCCATTGACTCAATTTTATTTCAGATAAAGTACAATTAAAACTTGGATTATAAATTTAAGAAAACAAACTTAAGAATTCTTTTGTCTTGTAAAGAATTTAGTGTTACATTCTCTTGTGTGTGCATGCAGACTGTGAGTGGCACTATTTTCTGTGAATCAGATTTCTGTCTGATTGCAAGTCTTCAGGTTGTAGGGCTCTCGAAAATCAATATTAGTAATATCTTCTGATAAAAATCCTAAGAAAGACTAACACAAGTTCTTTAGTAATCCTTGTTATTTTCAGGTCAAATAAAATCTGTTTCCTTTCTCACTCCATAGAAAAGGTACCTCTCTTTAAGGGTTAAGGATGGATGAAAAGCCAAGGCATCTTTGAAGAGATTTCTCTTCCACATCTATCTTATGTGACTTCAGGACAAAATGATCTCATATAATCTTTCTAATTTCAGTATCAAAATGAATGGCAGATTATACTAATCTTTCACCAAACAGGCAGAGTAAAAAAGTCAATATTAGTCATGCCACATCTGTCCTTTAAAAGGCAGTGGTTGTGTTTAACATCTTGGTGTTACGTGGTCCTGCAGTGAACAACCTTGTATTATTTTTAACTGTGTCCTTAAGCAGAACCCACTGAAGCCAAGCAGAACATTTTTTATGATTTGAGTGCTTTGGATCTATCCATTATCTAAATATGGCCTTTTTATTGTTCTAAGTCAATAAATCCCGTGGTCTGGCACATTTTCCAGTGCTACCCTTGAAACAGTAGCTTATTCACTGAAGGGCCTCTTTATAGCAAACCACAATGCTGCCAAATTGCTTTGGGTTTACTTTGCATTGCTAAGTCCCAATTTTGTCAGTGTAACAGATCTTTAACATGAAGCACGTCTTGGTGGCTGGCTGGTGCCACTCAGGGTTGCAGTCAGTGGCTGGGAGTGTGAGTGGGGAGCAGTGACACCGAGGTGTCCCCAGCAGCCCCTGTTGGGCTGGCACTGTGGGACAGGGGCAGTGAGGGCACCCTCAGCAAATCTGACAGCACTGAGGTGTGGGGGGTGACTGATGTGCTGGAGGGAAGGGATTCCATTCCAGAGGGCCTTGATGGGCTTGAGATGTCAGGTCATGGCAGCCTCACCTCACGTTCAGCATGGCCAAGTGCAAGGTCCTGCACCGGGGTCAGGGCAAGCCCAAGCACAAACACGGGCTGGGCAGAGAATGGATTGAGAGCAGCCCCGAGGAGGAGGACTTGGGGGTGCTGAGGGATGAAAAGCTCACCTTGACCTGGCAATGTGCCCTTGCAACCCAGAAAGCCAAAATTTCCCTGGGCTGTGCCAAAAAACAGCATTGGCAGCAAGTTCAAGGAGGTGATTCTGCTCCTCTTGCCATCAGGAAAATTCAGAGCTGTGAAAGTGGTAAAGATAATTACCTGCTTCTTCCTGCTTCAGCTCTCAAAAGTAATTGCTGAAGACCAGTAGTACTTTTGAATTGTTGTTGAGCTTTGGAAATTATCTTTTCTGGATTTTTTTAATGCCTTGTATACAGTTACAATGGCTTAAAGACTTAAAAAATCTACTTTCCTATTAGGTAGCATGTGACTTTTTCAGATAACTGACATCCTTTCTGGATTTTAAACCATAGAAGAGGACATTAATATGCTTTATGAGGAGTACTTGTTCTTAGTAGAAACAGTATCTTGCTATATTTGAATTGAATGTTTACCAGCAGTTTTTTTTTTGCCTTAGCTGTCAACTGGAACATCAGCTTAACTGAGAAAAATTGTACTTCCATGAGCAGATAATGGGAAACTCAATAGTGCCTGTGGCTGACTAACTGGGGATTTCTGCTTTCCAGGAGTACGTCTCTGAGTATTTCTAGGTTTGTAGTCGTTTATATCTGAATGGAAAGTTTGTTTCCTGGAAAGCTTTCAAAAGGTACAATGATGGCAGCACTTAATGTTTAGGAAAAGTGCTTTTTATAAGTTCTGAAGTGTTCAGCTTATTGCAGCAGATTTTCTTGTCCTTGTATTTAAAATGTTATTTGTGTACTGCATTCATATTTTTGGTAGCTTAAAGCTTTCATGGTAGTATTTTATTCCATGAGTAGGTTTTGGGTTTGAGGAAAAACTTCCTGTTCCGACTGTTCTGAACTGTGGGAAGGTAAATCCTGACACAATCTATTCAGTGAAACTGTGCAGAACAGACCCAAAGTGAGGACTTAACCAGGAGGAACAAAAATATCTTCTTTGGGATATAACTTCTGTTGTACCAATTCTTGCCACAGTCCTGCAGTCCAGCATTGCTCAGATGCTCTATTTCTAAAGCAACCACTTTATACATAAATGTAGTTTTATTAGTGATTATTTTGAAGTATGCTAGTTTACTTCAGAAATTTATGAATATTGCACTTCATTATGGGTTGGATCTTCCTTTTTTCCTTGTGTTTTTCTAGTTGCACTCTTTAGACTAGAAGAAATGACCTCATGAAAATTGGGTTGGAGTTTGGGTAAATGTGTGGAGCTCTACTCTTGTCAAGGTATTTTGTGATTCCCCTCAAATGGAAAACATAACTAGAGGGTAGCAAACCAGAGGTGATTGTCATCAGCCATATAATTTCTTAATGCTGAAATTCCTGCTGCTTAGTACTATTTTACTGTCTTGATGACATGATTTTATATGAAAAGCCCTTATATTTCTTACACAGCTTTTATTCATCCAGAAGTTTTTTTGGCTTCTTTACTAGACAGATTTGTGGTGTAAAAAGCCATATGGTTATTCTTTCTTTTAATCCATGAAGCTGAGCTGATTCTAGCAATTTTTTTAAAGTGAGCCTCAAATACAAGTTCGCCTCCAAATAGTAATGTTGTATGGATTGCTTCTGTGCAATTAATGCATCTATGATTTTACTAAATTTATTGGGAAATTCTGCCCAGTGCTGCAAGCAAAATGTTACACTTTTGGAGTTTAAAGTAAATGAGAGTTGTTGGCTGTTGTGAACTTTGATTTGTGTTTTTGTGACGTCATCTAAAGTGCCAATTTCTCCATTCAAAGCAAGATAGCAAAAGTTATATGAATGTCTAGCCCTTGGTCTAAAATTAGAGGTGACTTCACTTGGACTATTTGGGTTAGAGAACATGGAGTTGATAGTATTTCCAAACACTGATGGGTTTATGAGCAGATTTTGCAGGATTATCTGCAAGTGTATTTTGGCATTTTCAGTTGCTGCAACACATTTCCTTGTCTCTAGCAATTCCACTAAAAAGAAGAAGAAACATTTGTGGCTAGAAAATCCAATCTTTTCCTTATTTTCTCCTTTGTTGATACAGTGGTTTGTTAAAGCTAATCCAACCTGACACTACCTTGTGTCATATTTAATTACTCTCAAGCTTAGTATCAATTTTGAGCAAAGCCCCCAGGTTAAAATCAAGAACAATTCAATTTTTATGTTGCAAATAAATGTCGAGAGATTCTAGAGAAGATCAGAATGTGTTTGTAGTTGAGCACAACTCAAGACTGTGCATCTTCATGTACCTGGATCTTAGCTGTGCCTTAGATGTGAGAGTGGGCTGGGCTGGAAGGAGAGGGAGCTGCATCCAATGCAGTTGCCTGTGGAATGTCAGACCTGGGAGCCCAGCAGGAGAATGTGGCTCCAACCTGCTATTGCATCACTGACACATACTCAACGAAATGTTAGTTCCAAAACACTTTCCCCCCATCTTTTTAACTGGGATTGGCAGGAGAGGAAGGTTTCATTTCAGAGTAGGTGTGTGCAGTCTAAATGTACTTTCACTAAACGTGAAATTCTAGACCCACACACTTGGTGAAGTTCTAGAAAGAATTTAATTTGCTACAGTTTCTGGGGAAGTCTCATTTGAAGGAGTTTCACTAGCTTTGACTGTGGTGATTTTAGCAAAGACTGAGATTAGGCTCTCTTTATGTGCCTTCTTTATATTCCCTTTCGAAAGCTGACCAAGAAAGGGTGGTTGTGCAGGGCGGTAATTTTGGGCAATCAAGAAGTTGCTCTGCATTGCTTCAATGTAGTTCAAATTCTGACCTTCCAATATTTTCAGTTATGAGATGATAAGCAGTTTATACAATGCCCAGCCCCTTCTGCAGCTACTGCTTCAACAGAACATGTAAACAGAGGCCAAAACTGCTGTTGCTTATGCAGAAAATGTGCTTTGACATCCATTAGCTGAAACAAGGGAGAGGAAAAGCAGACAGCTGTTACATATGAAATCAGGATAAATCAAAAGTAACTAGCCAAATTAACTGTAGCATTAGAAATGTTAATGTGTTTTTGTTTTGTTGGGAGATTTACACCTTGACTGGAATAAAATCCCTAAAAACTGTAGAAATAAGTTTAATGGGGAAAAAGTAATTACAAATTTCTACAGAAATCTCCTCCTGATTCCTGCTTCAGTTTTTTGATTACATTACTCTGATTTTTACACTCATTAGTGGTGGTTTCTACAGAAATTGCTGGCAGTAATGACAGGATGTGAAGTTCACCACATGTAGGAAGATAAAACAGTGGTCTCACAGAAGGCAGCCAAATTAGAGTGGACCTTCTTCTCAAGACAGGAAACCTTTTCATTAAAAACAAATTTTATTTAACTTGGAAGTTTTTTTAGAGGTTGCTGAGGCATCTTCACTCATGAATACAATAAGTTTATGCTATTATTCAACAATATCAGGTTTTGAAACCTCTGTTACAGTTCAGTGTAATAATATTAATATTTATTGTCAACACACTAAAACATAGACTTAAAATGTTTTAATTTACATTCCATTTTGTTTAGTTTTTTGGTTCAATGTTTTTCTTCATAGGTTTCAATACAAATTCATTTAAGAGATGATTTAAGACCTCAGCAGGTCTTAAATCCTATAGCAAGACCTATAGGACCTATAGGAGGTTCATTTAAGACCTGCTAGAATAAGTGCACGAGGGAAATCTTTGGTGATGAATCATAAAACAGAAAAAGGAGGAGAATGGGACATGAAAAGGAAAGAACACTAGACACAAGACTGGAACATACTGTGAACTGTTCTTAAATTTTTCTTTTAACAATGAGCATATGGTGTATTCAACCTGCTATTGAGCAACTATTCATGAATTCTGCAATATTTTCCAGAAATGCAAATTATCCTTTGGAAGGATGTAAAGGAATAAGAAAACAAAGGAGACAATGCTGTAGAACAGTTTTGGAGTCATGGACTATGTCAGAACTAGCAGTAAAGTGAAATTAACAAAAGATTCAGACACTTCTAATTCTTTTGTACATGGTCCTGTGGCTAGATATGGAAGAAGCTAGTCCTAGGAAACATTATTTTGCTCTGTTTAAGTGATTTTATTTTTATTTTTCTTTAAATCACTGCTTAGTTTAAAACACAATAGTCTAACCAAATCATGATAAGATTTTGGACTTTTTACTTTAATGAATTTGGAAAATAATGAACTGAACATTTCTTCCTCCTTGTAGGAAATATTTATTACTAAGAAGGCTTGTTTCTGAAATGCATTGAAGTATACAGAATAAGTAATTTCTGTAGTAGGCAAAACTAGCTTTGCTTTGATGTAGTATTTTCCTTTAAGGAAAATCATAAAAAGATTAATGTATACATATTCATTAAAAATTTCTCTGAATATGTATTTCCTTGGTGGATTGCCCATGCTTTCAGATAATCTAAAACTCCCAGCTTTGCATCAGAAAAGCAGAGATTTCTCTCTGATTAACCCACACAATTTTCTTAAACTGCAGGTGAATATATCCTGACAGGGACTTTGCTGGATTGATGATTCTGTGTTAAACTGCATTAAAAAAAAAAAAGACATCTTAAGGCTGATGGCTGATGTTGAGCAGAACTGGTAGAAATAAACTATTAGAACAAGTTGATGCTGTAGAGCAAGCAAACCAGTCCCATTTTATTTACTTTTACATCTTGGTATTGTACAGAAAGTTAATGATTAAAGCATGAAGAAAATTCAGCTCATTTTTTTCAAATTTGTGCATGTTGGAGTATCTAGAATTTTATGTAATGCTAGGCAGAAGTAACTTGACATGTAGCTTTCGCAAACTTTGAATAGATTGAGGTGTGTAAGAGATACTGTAGTATCATATTTCAACTAGACATGGAAGTAGGATGTTTGAAATTAGTGAGGTTTCTTTGGTTTGGGGTTTTTTTGGGGTTGGTTTATTTATTTATTTGATTTTTGGTATTTTTGTTTTGTTTTGTTTTTAGTTAGACCTCATCAGAGACAGAAAAAACCAGACAGGCAGCAGTAATAGTTCACTATAGTTCATGACTTTAATGCTCCTGATTAAGACCACTTTTGCCACAGATTGTGTTCCTCAGTGGCTTAGTCTGTATAACACAAATGTTCACATTTTTTAACAGTAATCAGGCACTCAGCTCTTATAGGATCTGAGTACTTAATATGTTTTAAAAGTTTCACATTCATCCTGTGTTTCAGTTTTACTTTGTAAAGCTGAGATAATGTTATTTCTCCTCTTTAGAAGGATATTGTGAGATAAACGCATTAAATGCTGCAATGAGCTTGGGACTTATGCTAATCTTAAGTGTCTAATACAGTCTTGTAAACTGAGTACCTAATGTGTCTAGATATTTTCATCTTGCAGAAATTGCTTGGGCAAAACTTAGCATAATATGAATTATCTTTGTAAATAAGATGAAGGTTGAGGTTCTGATGCAAATACCAATATCAAGGACTCCAAACGACTTGAATGAACTTTGATTTTGGTCCATTAAAATTTGTCATGAACAATTTTCAACACTCAGATTCTGAAAAATTTATCTTAGTTCTGGTTGTGTTTCATGTTATGAATAATCTTGGGGTTTTTTTTCAGGACACTTATGTGCTCAAGAAGATTT
Source organism: Chaetops frenatus (assembly GCA_013400775.1). Taxonomy (NCBI): domain Eukaryota; kingdom Metazoa; phylum Chordata; class Aves; order Passeriformes; family Picathartidae; genus Chaetops; species Chaetops frenatus. The sequence goes on from VZTR01004411.1 coordinate 119,915, forward strand.
GAGCATTGTATTTATGTAGCTCAGATGACTGTGACCGTTTCTGTTCAGGTCAAAGGAATAAGGTTTCAGAGGCAGTAAATATCACCCCTAGTAAAGTCAGTCATTCATCCATTTGCCAGCTGTCAAATGGCACAACAGATACTTTGCTGTTGCCTTTTCTGTGTAAGGAGAACCAGCAAATGCTTATTCCCTCCAAAGTTTATTCCCCCCAGTGCTGCCCTGTCAACCCCTTTCACCTGTTCCCTCTGTCCACTGCCCCTTGTGCTGGGTGGAGTGATGCACTTCACTTGAGGGAGAAGCAGCAATAAAGCTTTGTTGATGTAAAAGAGCAAGTTAAAAAATTAAATGATAAATGTGACAATGCTTTAACAAGGTACACTTGACTATTTACTGCCTAAAGGACAGGGTCAGAAAAAGCTGTCAGGAACACCCTCCCATTTGAGGCATGATGTTCAGGAAGGACCCCCTTGCTTTCTAAACTTCTCAGACTTCAGCTGGATCCAGTCCTAGTCTCAGACTTGACCAGTGGTTTATGTCCAAAGGAATTTACGTGCACAGTCAATGTTTTGTATCACTTGGCTAAGATTTCAAAGGTTAGCACGCTACTATCGATCACTTTCTGAGGATCTGTTGTGGCAAGGAACCTTTCAGCCTTGAGAGGCAACCTTGAGAGCTGTCCCTGCTCAAGGGGAGCTCCTGGAGTGCAGCCACTGCCACGCGGGAGAGCTCAGTGGGCCCTGGGCTGTCCGGTATTTATAATAAAATGATTGACTGATGGTGCTATTTGCATAGTGGGAAGACGTCTGGGTCACTGTTCCAGACAGCCCTTGGCTGCCCTGAAGCCATCTGTCCCCAGAGTCCCCAGGAAGCTGGATGCTGCCACCACAGCCCCGCTGGCTGCCAGGGCAGGGAGGGGCAGCACGCACCACACAGCCGGCAAATTAAACACAAAACCTCTTCAGGGAAATGGCAATGACACTCCAGGACATGGATGTCTTATCCTGGACACTCTTGGTTAAATTGGTGTGGGTCTCTTGCAAATGCTGTGCAATCCCACCAAATCATAGCCTTTTGTACTCTTGTGGTTTGAAGCACTTCTAATGGCTGCACAGAAAGCATCGTGATCAGGTTTACGGGTTTCATTTTGAAAACAGTGTCTGAGTGAGCAAAACAATTAGTTCTCATTGAACTAAAAACCCTTGAAGGAATTGGAAAGAAATCTTACAAAATTTCCTTGTGAACTTGAGTCTTGAAATGTACTTCAATAAATATTATGCGTGGTATTTCAATGGATAGTACCAAGACCTTTTGACAAATTGTAGCTTCCTGAACCTTATTTTTTAATGGAGTTCTGTGATGGTTCATACGCCTCTGAGTGCCAAAGCAAGGAGCATAAACTGAGGCAGGTACTCATTTAAGAGTCCAATCCCCCAAAATGAGTTCAAGTCACTTTTAGATATAGACAAAAAATATTAATGCAATGATTTCATTATCAGCATTCCAGTAAGTACTAGAAATAATTTTATTTTCAAAGTAAATCTATGGAAATGAACAAAACTCATAAAATGAAGACATATTATTCATATTTAAAGTGAATTTCTTTAGCTATTCTAGAGGGCAAGCAAGATAAAATGTCTGAGTGAGTTTAATCTTTGATTTATCAAGGCAAATAAAATTAGGATTCTTTACATTATAATGTTAATACAGCCAAAATTTGAATAGCTATCTTAAACATTTATTATGACTACTGTATCTGTTAGATAAAAACCATTAATTTTAAGCGCCAACAATATAAGATAGGAAAGTGTGTACATTTCTGGCTAAGGAAAGGGTGATTCTAAAACTCACTTAGTCACTGGTAATGTGTAGAGGAAAGTGCAAGTTAAATTTTGATCTGAAACATTAGTGATTACAACAATCTCCATTTCCATTCCCCAATGCTAGGTACGTGGTACTGATTCCTATTGAAATCTGAGGAGAGAGAAGCTGAGAGAACTGAGGAGCAGCTGAGTTAACTGGGGTTGTTTAGGCTGGAGAAAAGGAGGCGTGGGGGGACCTCACCACTCTCTACAAGTGCCTGAAAGGAGGCTGCAGTCAGGGGAGGGTTGGTCATTTCCCTCAGGTAACAAGCAATGGTACAAGAGGAAGGCTGTGCCAGTGAAGGTTTAGACTGGATATCAGGAGGAAGTTCTTCACTGAAACAATGCCCAAGTGTTGGAACAGGCTGCCTGGGGAAATGGTGGAATCACCATCCCTGCAAGTTTTCAAATATGCAAGGATGAGGTGGGCATGGGGTTGTGGTTAGTGGTGGACCTGGAAGTGTTGATCTAATGGTTGTGCTTAGAGATCTTAGAGGTCTTTTCCAGCCTTAGGAAATCTGTGATTCTCTGATCTTTAATCAAAGTAAACCCAGTGCTATTTTGACAGAGTTATAGCAGGACACATTTTATCCCATTTACAGCATTGTAATTGTATTCTTAGTAGGCATTATTTGTTTTGTTGTGATATTCACCAATACAGTTCAGAACTTCTTTCTCTAGAAGTTTTTTAGGACTTGTATCTGTTTGTTCTCAATGGCAAGTCCTGTCTTACTGAAAGGACTGGAATGAAACTGAATTCCCAAGTAAACCAGAATGGCACAATGCACCCTCCTTAGGTGCATCCCAGGCGTTTCTTTTATGCATTTAACACAACAGAGTAGCTCACATTTGTAATAAATTCAGCTGGAAAGGCCTCTGGGTAAGAGCTTTTCTGCCTTTAGATTTAGGCTGTGCACTTAGACATATTTTGGCAGACACACAACTGGAAATAAGAATGTGCCTGAACTGCCTGAGCTTTAGTAGTAGCCTGGCCACGAATATGCATTGCAGTGTGGAGGTTGATGATCCTGTCTAAGGAGCTGCCAGTACACCTGGAAGAGGTGCCACACCTCCTTTGTGGTACATTCCAGGTGATCATTTCCAATCACATTGTCTCCCCTTGTGTCAGGTGTCTGATGACACAAACTTCATGTAAGTGGCAAAGGTAAAATAGAATAAGAAAATGTCTTCCATGGCTTCATCTTCCTTTTACTACTATGTTTTGGTCCCAGGTTAAGTCAATGAAAGCAAAATAATAAGCTATATTTTTAAGCTTTCTATTGAGTTGCTATCTCAAAGAATTCATAAGCTCCATTTTATTTGTCCAAGTGTCGTTTTCAGTGGCTGTGACTTGTAAACGTGTGGCAGAGAAAATGTACTATGTTAATGTCCTCCTGCCACTAGCAATGAGTGTTAATTAGGGCTGGATCTGACTTTGCCTCTCCTTGGATTATTTAGGATAGTAAGAGCTCTGCTGAGTGGCTGTTTGTACAATCCATCTTTTAATCCACTCTCTGAGACAGAAGTCTATTCAGAATAAGGTTTGTAATTATTCCAGAGTGCATTTGATCTCTTAGCATCAAAAATAATCTCTTATATTATTAAGCAAAAAGTTTTTCCCCCAGAATAGATTTAGTTGTCCACACTTATTAAATGGAAATAATAGTTTTTAATTTTGGTCAGCGTTTTTTTATTTGATGGCTTTGTCGATAGCAGTATTTTATGTTTGATATTTTAGCACAATATTTTGATGGGAACAGTATATTTTCTGTAAAGTGTAATGGGTGACATAATGGATAAACATAATTTTTTCTGGTCAAATTTTATGTCAGAGTCCTTTTCGACACTTTGATATTTTTCAGTAGCACTTCAACTTTACTTTCCCTCTGCTTTCTAAAGTGTTAAACAAGTAGCCTGACCTAAGCAACCTTAAATTATGAATAGGTCATCATTTGTGTGTGTGACATTCTCAGGTGTTGGATAGATACCCTTGTAGATCAACATTGGTCAAACTTCTCTGGCCAAGCAGACCCATGAAATTACATTTGTTTTGCTTTGCTTTTAGTGACAGGCAATTATTTGAGTACAAAAGAATTGAGTACTAAAACTCTCAAAGTCTCCACTGGGATCAGATTTTACCCACATGACATTTTTTGATGCTTTCCTGCAGGAAGTGGCTGGACTGTAAATGTGTGCTCACATAACTTATCTAGTTGAATCAATCCTATGGGACCTAGAGCTAAATGTGTTAGACCAGTGGGACAGGAGAATTCTTATTTTGCAGGCTTTTAAAATGATCCTTGATTAGGACTGCCTTGCAGGACTGTACTGTAAATAAAATAATTAACATTATTTTTTAAGTTTTAGGCTAAACAACAATAGTATTAAAGGTAGATGTTTTGTTTCTAATGCCTAATATAATATTTCTTGTTATAGAAAAAATAAATCTGTTATTCATATATGTCTTTTGGTCAACCAGTCAGTTTCAGTTAAAAGGCAGCTGGTGTTTGGATGTGTGCCTTTTAAAACTTCTCTTGCTAATTAATGAAAGCTCTTCCTCCATTCCTTTTGACTTAGAAACTTGTGTTATGGTACAACCAATTTGTAACCCTTGTTAATTTTTAAGCATAGGGAAATGGTTTCCATTGCACTTTTTTTTTTATTGTTGAAAGACTCAAATTTGAAAGGGAAAATCAGCTAAATTTTGATTCCTAGGCAGTACCTCTTGGCAGATCCTGGAGTCTGAGTACTGAAATAGTTATAAATTGCTATAAAGTGCATGAGGTCTGATATTCAGATACAAAAAAAATTGCATTGCCAGGTTTGAAATACATTCCTCCTTCAAGTATTCCATACAAAGCTCTCCTCTGCAGTTGGTTTACATGGTCTAAAGCTCCCCTCCCTCATTGTTTCCCCCTGACTCTGGCAGTGCTAAAGCCCTTCCTTCAAGTGCACTGTGCAGGGAGGCACACAGCAGCCACACAGAATTTCACACAGGTTCTCTTTAATGTGAGTTTAAACTAGTGCAGCTCACAGGTTAGGCTAAGGTTGAGGCCCTTTTAAAGGAAAGAATCCTTAAGAGGATCCGATTTCCTCCTCCACTCCTTACACTTACGCACAATGGGATTTGCCATCCTGTGGTTTCTCGGGTTTTCCTTCCCACAGGCTTTGGGGTCCCCCCCTCCTGCAGCTTGCAAACTGGAACAGTGCGTGAGTTTCGGGGTCTGCAACCAGGGGTGTCTCAAAACTTCATCTATGCACAGCCTTTGAGACACATCAGGGTGGAGCAAGCAGACAATGAGGTTCTTGCACTCCGCAGAGAGATTTTTTGTCTTGATGAAGGGAATCTTCTGTTGTTTCTGAATCTGGAGCATTTCCCTGACATTGGAACTATCAAATGGCTGTGAAGCAAAAAGCATTGCATACAGGATAATGCCCAGGCTCCACATGTCCGAAATCCTGGGGTCACAAGGAATGTGCTCCAGCAGTTCAGGGGCTGAATATGCAAGAGACCCACAGAAGGTGGTGCTGAGAATGGTTTTTCCATTTCCATCCCGAGCCAAGGGTTTTGAAAAGCCGAAGTCTGACAGCTTGAAGTTAAGATCGTTGTCGAGAAGGATGTTGTCACATTTTAGGTCCCTGTGGGCAAAGTCCAAGTCGTGGCAGTGCTTGATGGCAGAAGCCAACTGCTGGAACTTGCAGCGAGCGACGCTCTCCTCCATGGCACCCTGGCTGGTGAGGTAGTTCAGGAGGCTCCCCTTCTCCCCCAGCTCCATCACGATGTACACTTTCCCAGGGGACGTCTCAAAAATCTCATAGGTTTCGATGATTGAGGGGTGGTGCAGTCGCATCAAAGCCTCCACTTCCCTGGGGAGGAATTTTTCTAGGACATTCTGAGAAATTTTCTTCTTGTCAATGATCTTGATGGCCACCTTGCGTTTCAGGCGGTGGCTGTAGGCACCTTTCACTTTGCCATAGGAGCCTTCTCCGAGAGTGTCTCCGAGGCTGTAGCCCTTCTTTTTAAGCACCACAGCATCCATGCTAGGAGAGCTGCAGGGATCTGCCCCGGCGGGAGCTGCTCTGCATCCTGTGCTGCTGGGCTGAGCTCCACGCCTGATGGTGGCTGCCAGGGGCACAGCTGGCCTGGGTGTGTGGCTGGTTACTGGGTGATCTCACGAACAGTTGCCCTGGAAGGATCTTTCTGTCATTTCATGGAGCTACTCTGTGACATCATAGAGGCCAAAAATCAGCATGGAGGCACTGGCTGCTCTGTGCCCTCACTGGCAGTTGCCCCTGTGCATTGCAATCAGAAAATGGAGATAATTTCCCAAAGATGTATTTCTCTTTTTAAGATGGCCAAAGTAGGAAGACAGTTTTTATATCTTAGTTTTGTATTACTGTTTTTCAGTTGTGCTGTTGGTAGACATCATTACTACAATATGCTGTGTGTTTTTGGTGGATTTGAGGAAAATAACAAAAACCACCTAAGGACTGAGACTTTGTGGAGCAGTGCATTCAGAAACTTTTTAATTTTGGTAGTATGATAGATCCCAATTGGTTAATAAGTGCTGTTTGCTGAGTTTGGTTGCACTAACAGATGATTGACCTGAGTCTCCCAGGGAATACCAGGGAGTCCCATCAGTTCAGTGTTTTATGTCAATATTGTAATGAGAATTCTAGAAGTCTGTTCCTTATTTCAGGAGAAAATAATTCTATGGAAATTCAGAATTGCCACTGCAGATAATCTCCCTGTATGTGCATCTTTCTTTCCTTGCTTTAACACAGTGCTAGTAAACTTCCCAAGAAATTGTGGAGAAAAGTGAATCCTTATTAGCCACAATAACATTGCAGGGTACAGCCTCATGACCACATGAAAGGATTGAAAATCCCAGAAAACTGCAATCACTTTCAGTAATAATAATTATGTAGTTCTGTTCTTTGATATTAAGTAAAATAGTCTGAGTTGCTTTTCAACTGATGGCATTTTTTTCAACTGAAGATTTTATTCTAGAGTCTCTAAGATTACTATAAATGTGAACAAACCAGAAAGGTAAACTATAAGTCTGGAATGATAGTAGTTCTCAAGAGATTAAACCTGGGTTTTTTTCCACGTTAAGTAGAATGATGCATGTTCTTATTGCATCTAGTCTTTTTTTTTTTTTTTTTAGTTTAATGAGGATTTGCAGTAAATATTTAGCACATGCTGATCTGCATATTTTTGTTTCAGTCTTTCAACCACGTGGAAGGCAAAATTTTTGGGGAAGGGGAAAAGAGCAACTCCCTAATGTTATTCTGGAGCAAATGCTCTTAAGGGCATGGACAGTTTCAAATTATAGGTGTAACTATTCAGCACCATGCCTTTGTCTGTCCTGAAGGTGCATCCAATATCTGCACTGTGAGAGGGAAGGCATAAACCATTGTGATGACATTGGAAAGAACAAGGAAGAAGAAAAGTCTTTAAAATACATGCAAGAATGCATAAAGATTTACAGTGGCCTATTATGTGTGTTTTTTTCCAGGACATTAATTTAATTGGCTTTTTTCAGGGGTAAATAAAAATGTGGCCTTGTATTAAATGTTGGATAACCTCATATCACCTACTCATGCTTAAAACCACTCCAACTTTTAGTGTAGATGGCTTATCTTCATGTCAGCCTGTTAATTCTTTAGGAAATCTGTCTTGCATCTAGACTTTTTTATATTTGGTGCAAGGTACTCAAAATGTATCATGCATGCTCTGCCTGTTGTTTGTTTATTTTCTTATAGGCATTCTTTTGAAATTTAGATAAAGGGGTGCAGCAAAATATTAATGATGATGAAATTATTAAGCAGGGATTTCCATCAAAACTGTACAAAGTATGAACAGAATACTACTACAATCTTTTTCTTCTCACAGTAATTTAAAGAAATGTTCATGTTTTTGTGGGAATGCTCATAATTTTACTATTAATAAAAATTAAGACAAAATTGAGTGTCAAATCCGAGTGTGTCAACTTATCCAAAATATTTTTGAGTTCTTTACTCTTGGTGGTGTCACAGGCAGTGAACCTGGAGAATGGTAGGTATTTGTTCCCTGCTCTGTAAGATCAGTCTTAATATCACCAAGGAACCAATGGATTAAGAAAGAGGATCTATATTCAGCAAAGCAGTTAATTCCTCCAATGTTAAATGTGGTTAAACTTAATCAAAATCTAAGTGAGATATACTATCAGTGAAATATATTTTTGTCTCTCTTGGTGTTAATGTAAGATTTTCTTTAGCTGAAGCAGCTTATTGGTGTTTAATTAGTATTTTGAATAATACTTAGAATCATCAATATTAACAAATTTACCAAAATTATACAGAGTTTTATTCTGGTGCCCATCTGTGTCACTTGAAAATGCAATAGACTCAGGGCTTTAATGATGCCAATTAAATTTTCCAGTGAGAAAAATGCCAACATAGGCCGAGAATTAATTCTGAATCCAAAGGGGGAAGAGCAAACTATTAATTCACTACATCTTGGAGAAGCAATTCAGTAGTTTTCTCTTTAGTTACTTTAGTTATATTTGCTCTTAAAGAAAGGAAACCAACCCTTCTTGTGCATGTTGTGCAGATGGAGTTGCTGGGCTCCTCATCTCTCAGACAGACCAGGTTGTCTCTTGCTTTCTGTATTCCTCCTGCTCTGCTGTCACCCCCTTTCACAAACCTCTCAGGTCAGGTGATGGAGAGAGAGCACTGAAATCCCCACTGCACCAGTGTAGCCCCAAGGGTGCCAGCAGTGTCCTGAGAATCAGGTGCTTAACACTGGCTCAGGGATTGGCACAATGGTAGTGGGGGGAACAGCTAGAAGGTAGAAATATTTTAAGCCTTGGATGTGTATTTCCTTGCATGCTAAATCTTTTGGCAAAAGATTTTTTTTTTTATAATTGTACAGCATCATTTTATAAAAATAGGGTACCTGGAGAATATTTTTTTCCAGAATAGAGCGCATGATGGAAGGCAGGAGTCCAAAGCTTCCAGGACCTCACCTCTATACAACCTTAAGTCCCTTTTTTTTTTTTTTTTTTNCTTTTTTTTTTTTTTTTTTTTTTTTTTCATCAGAATACTACCTTTAAAGTTTATTGATTATGCAGATACTACATTTTTAAAATAATATTTGTGTTGGTTTTGGCTGAGGTAGAGTAAATTTTCTTCATAGTAGCTGGTATGGAGTTATGTTTTGGATTTCCATTGACAATTCAGGGCTGGTTTTGTTATCACTGAGCAGCCCTAACACAGAGCCAGGGCCTTTTTGGCTCGTCACCCACCCCAGCAGAGAGAGGCTGGGAGGGGACACAGCCAGGACAGCTGACCCCAACTGAGCCAGGGGATGCCCCAGACCATGTGGCCCCATGCTCAGCATGGAAAGCTGGGGAGAAGGAGGAAGGGGGGATGTTTGGAGTGATGGTGTTTGTCTTCCCAAGTCACTGTTGCAGGTGGTGGAGCCCTGCTGTCCTGGGGATGGCTGAGCACCTGCCAGCCATGGGCACTGGGGAATGAATCCCTTGGTTTGCTTTAACTGTTAAACTGCTTTTATCTCAACCCATGTGTTTTTTCACTTTTATTCACTACCCAGCCCACCAGAGTAAAGAGAGGGAGGAGGCTGTGTGGGGCTCAGTTACCACCTGGGGTTTAACCATGAGTGTGTTGAAAGCATTTTCCAGCCATACCTGAATTAGGTATTGATTTTTAGTATTTATGATTTCTTTTCACAACACATTTGTCCTGGTTTTCTAATATGGAAGAGTTATCACACAATAAATCTAATGGATTTTTTAGAGTATTTTCATGGGAAGTACTCTGCTGGCATCAAATTCTTTCTTGGCAATTTCCTGGAATATTTATCAATGTCTGAAGGAACTCAAAAATATGATTTATTTTTATAAAATATCTCTGGAGATAAAAGCTTCGGATTGACTTTTAATTCCAACCTTGCATGTGTGGGTTTTCTGTTCCTATAGTGCAAGAGCTTATGTGCAAGTCCTAATGGAGAATTGCAATGTGTGGTCTGACTTCTCCATGGCTTTCTGTTCTCTGTAGTACTGTGTTGTAGGAGAGCTAAAGTTGCTGATTTTCATGTGAAAATGTTAACATCCTGGTGGTGACAATTCTGCCAAATCCATTCATCATATTTCACCTAAATCTGGCAAGAATGAGGAAACTGAAAAACAAATTGCTAATCTTAGTGAGCAGAATGGTGGGGTTTTTTTGACCCAAAGGTGAGTCTTTGTTCAGAATTAGGGATGAGTTGAAATCCTTGTGTTTCATGTCCTCCTCCACTGTGTGGACTTGGATTTTGTAGATGTTTTTCTCTGGATTTGCAAGTTTATATTCTAAGACCTATCAAAATAGTTTTCCACAATAAAAGTTCATTGAATTTAGACTTCAAAAACAAGCAAAAACCAAAAAAACCACCAACAAAAAGAAATCCCAAAAGAAAATTGTCAAGTAATTATTAAACATATTTGTGTTTCAGGTTAGTCATGTATGAGTGTAGAACACTAGAAAAGTCCTTTTTTAATTTCCTTAATATTTTGCTTATGAATACAGTACTTTGAATAAGTACATGCTGTGAATATCAAGTGTGAAAATAGTCCAGGTTTCATAAGAACATTGCATAAAAACAAAATGAGAACAGACTGTTTCTGTGAAATAGTCACAGGTATTGACCACTACTTGGGGAACATTTTCTTCAAAGTATGTAAGGGAATTTTTAGGCATTTAAATTGAAAATAAACAATTTAATTAAAAATAAATCCCACATGCTCAATGAAGTACCTGGCTGCTTGGGTGGTAATGCTTTTAGGTTTATATTCTGTACAGAATTTGAGAAATCCTGCCTTACCTGTCATGAAATCCTTTTGTGTCAGAGTCAACCTACATGAGGAGATAAACAGATGGTCTGACTGAGAGCACACAAAATGCTAGCTTAGGTAAAATGCACGCAGCTGATAACCCACTAAGCCTTTCTGGGTATGCTAATCCTAATTTATGTTAAATCGTAATTAAGACAGTTTTGTTTATTGCTTGTAGCCATGAGCACCTGGAAGACTGACTAATCCCATCCACGTGTTGGGGACAATCCAGCTGCTATTGTTAAATCAGAATGCAGAAAAATTTGTATTTGTGAGCTGTTTTCATTGGTGTTTTCTCAGGCATTTATAGAGGCCCTTTTTCCTACCATATCAGGAACTGGAATAGAAGAAGCATCCTAAATAAAATGAATGGAAGGGATTTTTGGAGCAAGAGGCCAAAATCTAAATAGGTTCACTGTGTTTCTAGCCAAATCTTAAATCAGATTATCTTTGATATACCCATGCAAAAATAGATTCACAACTTCTGTTGTAGCTGTGCTTCTGTTTGGTGTTGCATATACAATTAGGCAAAACTCAGATTTTCAGGATTCTGAAGGGTTTTATTCAGGAGGGCCATGGGTGGTACCATTGAAGTGAAATGAAAAATGATGGGCAGAGTAAAAGGGCAGCATAAACTGAATCTCAGGAGAATAAAGCCATAAGAATGGAGAACACCTAAGCCCACTTTCTGTAAAATTTCAAGTTTTTAGTTGCATCCTTTTTTCTTATTGTAGGCTAAACCTGTGTTCTCACAAATGTTGCTGTATATGTGAGTGTTTGGACCTGATACAGGAATTCACACAATTACATCTATCATGGATTGTGCCATCAGTTGACAAGAATTGTGTTCTGTTTCTTGTATAGCATTTCTTCTTAAACTGTAGGTAGGAGAACACAGATCAATATAAAGTCTTACTGTGAAAGATTTTTCCCTTCAGAAGAATTCCTGCCCTGGAAGTGTATTTGTTCTAATGACTTCAAATCTTCCAATTTAAATCTTGCAAGAATTGTAGTGCTTTTCACCTTCTATTGTTAAATCTTTGAGCTGTTTGAGGATTTCCTGTTATTAAAAGTTTCATTTTCTGCCTTGTCATGATGGAAAATATGCAAACTACTGTTAAATGACAACTCTATGCTCTAAAATATTTTGAAGTCAGTCCATGCAGAGATCAGTTGCAGTGGGTAAATTTGGATCTAATTATTCATTCATTACATACTGAAAAGTATTTGTTGAATGAATTTTTCATCAGGTCATGGTAAAACAGAAATAAAGAAGTGGGGACTGAAGCTGAAAACAAATAAGGATATATATTTCAAAATTTGTATAAAATTCAAGTGTGAATGCAATTGTTTTGCAAAACCTGAATTCTTCTCATGTTTAACTCACGGTGTTTGCAATTACATGGATTCTCTTGCCAGTTAAAATTAGATTTGTTTTTTGTAAGAAAGCAAAATTAAAAATAAAAAAAATTGTAGTTTACATACCTGTGATATAGATCTTAAAATGAATGCCATATCTGTGATAATTTCATGTGAATTCTTCATACAGACAGCAGAGAGCAGCAGTGTGATGACCTGAATCAGAAGGAATAATGTTAAGGAATACTGAAACCAACTAACAAGTTAAATGCTTCCAAAAAACCCCAATTATTGCTTCGATACAGGAGCAATACTTTTTAAAGAGACTTTTGCAAAATAAATTTGGAGAGATTGAAAAAAGAATGGCATTGCCAATAAAATAACTACCATGAAAATAATTGTCAAATAAATGGTTTTCATACAGTAAAAAAGTGACAGCAGAGAGTGGGTGACTAATTGTTTAAGGGAAATGAAGGATTACTGTGTTTACTGAGCTGTGTTTAGAACTGTCCAAAATGATGATGATGAGCAGAAGACAAACATTAGCTCACAGACTGTAGTTTAAAGAAAAAATTTATTTGAATGTGTGCTTAATAGTCTGAAATTTGCTAAACTCAATGACATGATTTTTTGGAAATGATTAACTGTGTCTACAGCTAATTTGCAAGTCAGTATTTTTTTCCTCTTAGGAGTTCGTAGTTACAGATCAAACCACATGAATCATTTAGGGTAGAAGTCATCATGTACCATGTGAAATATTCTTTCTAAGGACTTGAAAATAGTTTGGTTTTTTTTTCATGTATCCCACTTCATCAGTTATTTTATTAATGCAAACCCCAAATTTGCAATTTTTTTTTTTTTTTTTTAAACCAGTGGCTGTGTTTTACCCTCCATTATTTTCCATAGTAAAAACAGGATGTAGACTGGTGGGTAATGAGCAGATATAAATACCTGTGAGTCAGATAAATTATGCTGTGTCCCTTCATTCCAGGGGAGCTGCTACACTGAAGGATGGAAGCAGATGCTGTTGCCCTGGTGATTGTTCCTCGGAGTCTGGATTGCACTGGGCCTGCATTCCTCCCTTCTCCTCAGCTCTTTGCATTTCTGTAGGCAGCTCACAGGGACAAAAGCCACAGAAGATTAAATGCAAAGAAAGGAAAGAGCAAGCATAGAGCATGAATGTGATGTGTTGAAAATGGCATATGGTTTATAAGGAGTATCACAGTGCTGGTCTTCATAATATAGAACTAAACATAGATGCATGAAATGCCTACCAAGCTGATCTGAGGGCCTCAGTTTGTGTGTCCCACCTGAGACAGAAGAGGCAGCAAGTGGCATTTTCTGAAGGTTGAATTGTTGAGGTGGCTCTGTGTAAACTTTTTTTACCCTTTTATTTTTTTTCCTGTCTCTCTTTGACGCTTTAGGTCCCGGGATTTGATCTGAAGTGCACTGAATTAAAAATAGAAGCTGCTACATTCCACAAGTTATCCTCAGAGCTCTGAAAATACTGCTAAGCATGAAATTTTTATTATTTGAATTTTTTTCAATACTTTTCCCACATAATGAGATAGGTGGTCCCTTAGCTATTCAGAGTTATTTGTATTCTTGATCTGTGTTTTACAAAGGTTTTGATAATACAGACTGTTCTTCATGTCTTTGTGATCCTCATTTTTTGAGTTTTGTGTACTTCTTCTAGCATGTTTCTAAGATTCTCCCCTTCTCCAGAGAGCCTTAACATTTCTTGAGCCTGAAATCATGACTGAAATTCTGGAATAAGCTGTTATGCAGCAAGTTGCTTTTCAAACAGATCCAACCCTGAAACTTTTTACTTTACTGTTATGTAATTTCATACTCTCATGCCAATTCTATGAGCTTCTATCTCCCTCACATTAGCTGATAATACCGAAAATTTAAACCATGCATAGGAAATCAATAATTAAATTATCTTGGCTCTGCCTTCTTCCCTCTCAAATCCTGCAATCACTGCATCAGCAGAGGATGTTGAGCATAATCCTTTCAATGCATTGACTGACCACATATGTCAACACCTGCTTCTATCAGCTGGCAGAAGCCAGAATGACTTTTCTGATACAGCTTTTTATAAAATAAGAATTATTTACTATTTTTATCTATTTGTAGACCTGATTTGACTGGTAGACTTGAGTGGTTTAAGGTCAATAACAGTACAATTTCTGAGCAGTTTGGTGTATGACACTTTTTTTGTTCAAATTCTTGTTGACTGCGTTAAGGGGAGAACGTTCCTAAAACCACAAAGTGTTTTTATTGCAAGGTGTGGTTTGGGGAATGTTGAACTTCCAGATAACATTAAAATGTAGATAGTAGACAGATTTTTCTTATGTCTCCTTTTATTTTTTCCTTTCTCTAATGGCTTCTTGGATGTCTGGGCAGTTTTAGTTCATTGATGAATTATATTTGTATGGAATAAAGGCCTGTAGCTGCAAGTTTATTTCTAGAAAGTCAGTGTTATAACTGCATGAAATTGCTTGTATTATCAACTAGATTTTCTCATTGTCTTTTCCTTAGTTGTAGTCAAATGACTCCTGAGTGCTACTACTGACAACTTAGACCTGTTTTGATTTTAGTTGCCAGAACTGCGATTTTTAACATTAAATCCCCTTTTAAATCATAATAAATACCCAGAAGGAAAGAAGAATGACTCTCAGTGTCACTAAAGAAAGTGACAAAAAAAAAAAAAAAAAGAACTTCTGTTGTAACTGTTCTTTATTAGCTGAATTTCTGTGTATCTTCTGTCTTTCATGAGAGGGAAAAACAAGGTATTGGTAAAATCCTATAAAGTTTGCAATGGAGCTTGTACATTCTTAAATTCTTTTGCAATGTTTTGAAGATCAAATGAAAGTTACCCAGAAAGCAAAACCCCCAAATTAAATTTGCTAAATGGAAAACAAAATCCACACCAAGGCCAAAGCCTCTCTTCCAGGGTATCCATCAGGTTTCCCATGACATGGGGGGGTGGAAGGATCCTGTGAATGTTGGGTAACTTTGGGGAAGACCATGCTACCTCTCTGGCTGTCAGGATGGCAAGTCAAATCTCTTTGGACAGAATTCAGCTATGTCTCAATATAACTAAAATCAGGGGAGAAGAAAGAATTAGTTATGCTTAATTTGTCACAACTTTTGTTTAAATGACTTTGCTACAGTAAATATTGATTAATACCAGAATTCTTTCTCTAATACACATTTTATGTCACTTAACTCACTATTACAAGATAGTTATACCAATGGAACCAGACTTGGTACAGAATTATAGTCATAAAGAAATCAAAATAGACTTTTAAAGTACTCTTAATTCCCTTTGAATCATAGCAAATGCTTAAAGCAATCTGTAGATGGGTTTTTGGTGTGTATTTGTAGCTGTAACAACTCTTTCTAAACCAGAAGCACAGAAAGAATCAAAGAAATGAGGGACAAAAAGGATCAACAAAGTTATATGACAGCATGTAGTAAAAGTATTTTTTCTGTTTTGTCACTGGAAATTTCTTCCTGGTGGATTGGATAATCTTGGTCATCAAGTTCCCAAATTTTGTTTTATATTATTTGAATGAGTTGATTGATTTTTATTCTAACTCATTTCTGTGGTAGATGTTACTTAATTGATTTTTAGGTTTAGAAAGAGCTATAATCCTTTTCAGGAGATACCTACTAATGTAGTTCTTTTATTTTGCACTACAAAACTGTATGATGGCACCAAAATTGTGGCAGGGACCTGAGGCTGGGTCTGGTGGGACAGTGACCTTATTCTGACTTTTTCCTTAGAAGACTAAACCAGACTTTATAATAAATTTTGATATGAGGTTTCTGACACCTCAGCAGTGTAAGTACCCTAAAATCACTTTGACATTTCCTAATGATCAAACAGTCTAGTTTGTGAATAAGTAATGCTGTAGTTCTTTGGAGATATTCACAATGTTGCATACAAATGATGAAATAATTTTGTCAGTCAAAGAATGAATTAGTAGAAAAGCCTCTGTATTGTCCCTGAAATACAAGGGTTTCCTCATTTCTATTGAGGTCTCACAGTGGAGCTGTAATTGTGAGTAACTCAGAGAATGCAAGAGAAGAACAATGACTTAAGACATGAATTGTGAAAATAAGATAATAGAAACTAAGTCAAGCTAATGAGATTTTTATTAAGAGGTAAAGCTTATTGAACTTCTCCTGCCAGTTGGCTTTTGGAGGATGATATTAATTATTGTTTTGGCCATTGCAGGACTGGTTTTCCTGGTGGACCCAGAAATAGCTCTGTTCCTTCAGAACTGACACTTTCCATTAAGTATTCTGCTTTTACCCTCTACCTTCCTGCATGAGACTGCACTTGCTTTGTAAATGGAAAAGCTTATTTAAGATGGTGCAATGGCAGCCTTGGCACCAGCATGATTATTTTAACAGTCTATTGCTGTAGTGCACTAGGAAGAGGAAGGCATATAGAATTCACAGAGCTAATTCAGGACCTCTTCTAATTCTGCCTTTTCTAATTGTGGCTGTGTGTATGCTCTCCTCAAAATCACTGAGAGATTTTAATATAAATTCCGTGTGGTGTGAAACCTTCTCCTTATTTGTGCTAAGGCACTCAAGTCTTACCATCACTTTATGATGTTTATTCTACTCTACTGCTAATGTGCTGCTGAACTGTAAGCAAATATAAACAGGGTTATCAGGCAAAATACATTAACATAAACATTTTAGCATCATGCTCTTTCTACATCTTCAAATGGACTATTTAAATGAAACATTAACTCTTACAAGCAAAACAGAAGTTTTATTGTGTTCTTTCAGTAATGTTATCCTATTAGACTTCACAGTGTGTATTTTGATATGTTCAACCTTTGAAAAGTGAAAAGCCCCAGTGTTCATCAAAATTTTTCGTGTTAAACTAAGAACTTAAAAGGCAAGTTAAAAATTCTGACTTGGCCCACCTGACTTGTAAACTAAAGCATCTTGTATGAATGAATTGACAACTTTGATCATGTTGGGAGACAGAAATCAGTGTGCATCTTGAATTGTTTGGGAAATTAATAAGAAAAGGATATGAGTTCCATTCTAGTTCACATGAAATTACATTAAGCTGGAAAATATTGATTAAGATTAGAAATTGGAATAAACAGTCTGTTTTTGTGGTGTTGTGCATACAGAAAAGGGATTCTGACACTCAGAAATGACACAGATCTAATTTATTAATATTATAAATGGATGCTCACATCATGCAAAAAATAATCATTTGTGCCTATTTTTTTTGATACAGAGTAAAAAGAAAATAATGTGACAGACAAATATGGCCACATTTTTTTAGATATCATGAATATAGTCTATGGAGAAGTGACTTTAATAAGTACAGGTTTCTAAAGCACAATGAAGAATTTAGATATTTCTATGACATGACATTCCAGGCCAGATGATGCCATGAGCTCTGATCAGTGGCTTACAATTTAAAAAAAGTTACTATATTCTTCCACCTACCAAGAAATCAAGGGAATTCTGAGTATCTTTTTATACCTTGTTGGGATCGATGTGGATACAATTGAATAATAAATAAACCAGACATGGAATACCAGCAGGAAAGCTGACTATCAAGCAGGGATTTAATATTATCTCTTTTTTTTCTCTGACTTGTACTTTGAAGGATTATGATGAGGGAAGAGTTTGCACCTCAAAATAGACCCTGATCTTCATTTTTGTTTAGGAAATAACCCTTGCTTTATGAATGAGAGAGATCTAGATGCAATAAACATTTGGGAGTGATGCTGCTTCTAGTGTTTCTTCTCTCGTAGAGAATATCTCAGTCTGGTTTTAGTTTGTTCTATATTTCTCTTTTTGAAAATGGAAATGCAGTCTGCAGTAGTGATTGTATCACAGCTATTTCACCTCTTATTTGATCTAAACGCTAGGTATCTTGTTTCAAGTTACAGGGGTCTTTTCATTCTACAAGTAAATTAACAGGATTGTCCATTAGAAAGGAAACCCTTTCCCTGGCAGCAGAGAGAGTTCTGTGATAGCAGCAGGGTCTTGACCTTGCCCAGTCATCACATTGGCTTAACCAGCGTAACTGCTTATAACATCTGTCATTTTATAACAACTTCAAAATGCAGAGTTCTGGGGATACTTTGGCCAGATATGTCAAGCCTTAGCCAATAGTGAGTAATTTCAGTAGGTAGCAGTTTGTCAGTTTGTCTTTTAATCTCGCAGCTATGTCAAATTAACTACAGGTACAAGATAAGATGCAAAGTCTTGACAAATTGTTCCTCCTCAACAGATCTGAGAAACTCACTTTTTTTTTTTTTCAGAAATTGGAGCTAGGTTTTTGTAACCCACTGAATAGAATTGAATAAAATAGGAAACCCCCTCTGTTTTAGGGAGGTCTATGTTAAATTACAAGAATACTGTTGCCTGGAATAAAAAAATCTTTTTCAGTTGGACATTCTCCTTTTGTATTTGAGGAAGACCTTGCTTTTTTTTTTTTTTTNTTTTTTTTTTTTTTTTTTTTTGCAAATGATTCACTTCACATTGTTATGCCTCCTGAATTTTGGGTATGAATAAATGCCCAAGCTTAGTTTTGCAAATTATTACACGGTTCTGAAGATGAGGTATGGATTCCATACTGTAAACCATGTTCATGAATATAATCTTTTTTTTTTCTGACTTGTACTTTGACTGTTGGCTTACAGTGGGCTTCTGCACCCACCTGTGTGTCTCACACCCTGTACCCACTGGGCTGTCTTCAGTCAGCACTGATGAAAAGTTTCTGTGGGAAAAAGTGCACATAAGAAAACCTAACCATTAGGAGTTAGCATAAGCACAGCAGAATTAAGACAGGAACAGATGGACAATTTTCAAAAGCTGTACCCTTGGCCACAGAGAGATAGAGAAAAACCCAAGCACAGACAAAGAAGATTAAAAGGTAGGAACAGTGAAGAGTTTTGCCAAGTTTTTGAAGCAGATTTCCAGATTAGAAAAATGGTCTCTGAGATATGATTATGATTTTCTTAATTTATTTTTAGCTCTCAAGGTTTTCATAGGAGTAATGGTTCACTTTTTTTGCATTTTTCTAGATTTTCAGCAGACTAGCTGAGATGATCAGACGTGACTATGGCAGAGTGTTTTTGTGTAAGAGGACCAAGCCTATAAAACACTCCTGGGGATCCAGTTTCCTGAACAACCCTCAAAATTATATATCAGGTCCCTTATTACAGATTCAGGATGTCTCTATAAGTATCCAAAAAGGCATTTCATTATTTTGTAGTTTCTATTCAAAACACTTCTGAAGTAGGCCAAGAAAGCAATACAGGAGGGAAACAGTAAATGCAGTTAAGACAACTGTTGTTACTTGAAAGATCTTGTCAGCCCCAATTAATTACTAATTAACTACTATAATAAAATGAGTTATTATACCAATAGATGTTTCCTGATGGCCAAGAGCAGACCAGAAGAGATTGGACTCTGAGAGAACGTGTCATAAACTGCAGGGGATCAGTCAGGCTGGGTGGGAGCTGCACCTGCAGGTGTAAGGGACAGGCAGGACCAGGAGCCAATAAGGTCAATAAAGGCACAGTTTGCAGCTCAGCCTGAGCTCTGGACCCTGGGCTGGGCAAGGGACTGATGGAGGGACTCTCTCCCTGCCCTGGCCACTCACATGTTTTTCAGAAACCCTAGAGTGCTGTTTACTCCATACAACACTCTTAGATACATACAGACTTGTGGAGTGGGTTTTTCTGTAAATATATTTTAGAAAGGCCCAAAGTATTTTATTTGCCTCCTGGATTAATTATTTTTTTTTTGTGTATGTCAGAAATTATGCTGGTTACTAGTGTTCATAAAGGGGCAAGATCACAGGCACAGCTGTCTCTGAACATCACCAAAGTTAGAAAAATATTAATTTCTCAGTGGTATTGTTAAAAAAAAATATTTTATGCAAATGTATTTAACTTTACAGATAATTATTCAGATTGTGGGAATTACATTAGTGTCTTTTTAAAAATATTTTCCCTTTCTATCATTCTGGACATTTGCATTTGAATCTATTAGAATTGATATCTCTACTCCATGTTAAACAACAGCATCTAGCTTTTAATTTTGGTTTCCTTAGTTGATTATATGACATGACCATGACCAGCAACTAAATTTTAAACAGACATTAAGACAAAATTAGCACAATTCTGAAGGTTTCAAGTTCTTTGTTCAGCTCACAAAGCTGGCCTTTATTCAAATAAAAATAGAAAATAAGTAACAAAAACTACTCTGAGGACTACTGTCTTTTGCTGTCCATTGAGTGCCTAAGTGACCAATAACCAGTTTAATGTATTTCTTACCTTTGCATAACTCAATGAAAGTAGAGTTCTGGGTGTTTATATACAATCTTAGTGATGTAACATTTCAAATCAGTAAACTGATTCAGTACAAGCATGGTAACCCAAATTTGGTAAAACCAGTAAAATTAGTTCCTTCTGTTATTCCTTTGGATACAATAACTATGTTGTGATCCAGATTTGGCTGACTGTGGAAACAGAGCCTGATAGACCCTATTGAATTAATGGACACCAATTAAAGTCTTAAGAGATTAAGAATATCTTCCTATTCAATAGCATTTTTTATCTTAGTTTCCAAAGGTCAGGATGTTTTTCCTATTTCTAAAAATAATAAGGATATTCCTAGTGAAACATGCTCACATAGCCTCAAACCCAATTTGTTTCAACAATTTTTCTTTGCCTTTTAACAACTTCTTAGTCATGTATTTGGCATATTTCATGGCAGTACAAAAAGCCATCTTTTCTTTCTTGCTGTCATCTGTGTTCTCTTCATCTTATAGGCATTAAAAGAACCCTCTGGCTGGAATGTTAGGTGATCTTTATCCCCATTTCATTATATCAGTGAAAGAAAACAAACAGTATTTTTAAAATATAATTGAATTCTAAAAAAAGAAAATATATATAATTACCCCAGGCAGTAAATGAGAATGGGCTACTTAAATTGTAGTTTGAATGCATTAATTCTTTTAGTATGAGTCTATTTCAGCTACAGTTGGCTACAAAACTGATGAAGTTTTCAAGGCATAATTTTTTATCTGTTGTAATAAGTTTTTTGCAGGTCAAGATGAGTTCTTTAGTTTTAAATTAGTTTTTTGGATATTAACAGCTTAATGGCTATGGAATTTATATCAGGATCATGATAATTTTTTAAACTTTAAGCATGTTATGAAGGCAATATAAGAAGCTGCTCAAATTATTAAAAAAGGAGTCTTTTTCCACTAACAGAGAAACAACAGAAATAATGAGATATCAGAAAATCAGAACATTTGCACAAGGTACAAAATATTCCAGAAAGCAGGTTGCCTTCATTATGTGTTTCATCAGTAAGCACTGTTGGTTCTCTTCTTCATTTCTGTGCCAGCTGAAGTTCAATGCCAATACAAGGTCATTGGGGAATGAATGGATTCCAACACTACTTTTACTTTATGAGCTATTGCTCATTTCACCGCTTCAACATTGGGAGAGATAAATTTTCTAATCCTGAAGTTATTTGAATTAGCTGCTTAGAACCTTTTTGTAAATTATAATACTCTGAAGCACCTCATTTTTACATTTTTGTGCTAAGAACTTATTGAACAAAAACACTGTGTACTGTACATGTGCCAAAGCAGCCCATGGGAGGTTTGAATATCTCTGAGTGGCTTGGTGCCAATGACATCTTGAGCTGACTGTGCTGTCTTAAAGTAACAATCTAGAATCAGTTTTAAGCTTAAAAAAATATCATCTCTACTGCATAAAGCTCTTGCTATTTAAGCAGAATAAAGGGAGGACATTTGAGTTCAGTGGGCTGATAGGTAAGGGATGATGAGATTGCCTGCTGAACTTCTCTGAGCTAAAACAGTGAAAAGGTGAAAGGGTTTGATAAAGATCCAGTTGCATACACTTAGAACGTGCCTTCTCTGGGGTTAGTTCCATCTTCCTTAGGTGACCTGGTTTTGAAATAGGATTAATAGTCTTGCCCAGTAGGGAAGGCACATTGGGATTGTTGGTTATGGGATATTATCTAGTTGAGAGTTATAAACATAAGTTATTTACTGAAAGTAAAACTGGTACAATTCTATGACACTTTATTCATTTGCAGACATTTTTCATCCATAAGGTAAAAATTAGGCCCAGTGGCACTGGTAATGAGTAAATAGTGAAAGATAGAAGTGCAGGATAGACATTTCCAAGCAAAGAATGAGAGAGATTTGAACTTGGAGCATTTAGACTTCAAGTAGAAAGCTATGGACAGGACCAAACTTTCTAAATTATTTCTGTGGAAAATAAATAGGGCTCTGAGCTCTACTGACCTCTGTCCAGTGGTGATGCAAAACTCACAGATTTTCCAAGGCATTTTTTTTCTTCCAAATTCAAACCACATCTTGTGTATTTCTAGAGTGTTTTTGTTTTTACTACAAAGCTGTGGATCCATCCCAAAGAGGTATGTACAGCTTAGCTTTGCTTTTCAAGCTTGGAGTTACATGGGCTTAATTTTCATTGTCACAGGTTTATCCTCAGGGAAATGTCACCCTGCATGCAGGGCACGGTGTCCATTCAATGACAGAGGCAAAGGGTGTGACAGGTACAGGTGAGGTACTAATTATCTGGATTACTAATTACTAGGATTGCTATTGATCCCAGACACAGCTGCTTCTGGGTGGATGCAGCTCCAAGAGCCCTCTCCCAGGTGTCTGCAATGGGCACCTGTCCAGGGGCACACCTTGGCCTCTCCTTGTGTTTCACAGGGACAAAAGCCCTCATTAGGGAGCTCAATGATTTATCTAAAGGCAAATGTGCACATTCCAAAACCAAGCTGCCCTGTTGAGGCACTGCAAGAAGAAGAGCACAGTCTCTGTGGAGGACAGTGCTGCTCATGGTAAATGCAAGGCACACCTCTGTTTTTGTTTGTTTTTTTNTGACCTTTAAAACACTACATTGGTAGAAATTTATCCTTGATTTTGGGTGCTGGATGACTGGTGTCTTTCAAGCTTTTCTCTGTAATCTAAGTGTAGGGATGGGATTTTTTTTCTTCATGAAAGTTTAAAATCAAACATAAGTTCATTCTACCTACCAGCATTTTCAAATGTGAAGGGAATGGCTGAACTCCTTATGGTAAAGTAGCATGGTTGGTCAGCACCAGACAGCTAAGAGAAATTCTAGTGTAACACAGGTAACTAAACTGTCATAAGCCCGTAGATATTTTAATATTACAAGAACAAATTTAACACCCACTCCAGCTCACAGGGGTCATAAAATGAGGCTGAGACTATGACTTTGTTCTTGGAGAATGACAAACTTCAGTTTTCTTTCAGTGGCTTCAGTGGAATACTGAAACAAAGGGATTATATTCTGTAGTATAATTAACAAGGGAGATTTACATGAAAAAAAAAGATGAAAAACATGTTAAATAGTTCTCAATAGATTATTTTTTCAGTACTTAGAATGACATTAATTCCTCATACATCCTCTAGAGAGTAAAATAACAGAAATAACATCATGACTTTGAGGAAAGAAATGACCATCAAATATAGAAATAAAGCTACTTCTTGCCCTACACTCTAAGATTTTTGATTTGAGATAATATAAAAAGAATCAAAACAAACTGAGGGGAATGAAGGGACATTGACTTTTTAGTCTTTAGTTTTAGTCTAATCAAAAAACCCCTCTATTTGTTTATTCCCTGTAAAGCCAAAGTAGCATTACTCTTCAGATGGTAAAGGTTCTCCATATCTTTCTGTAGAATTATCAATGCTGGATTTTTCTTTAAAGTAAATTCAATGGCATCATGAAACTTGTGCGTTGGGGTTGTGCATTCTGAATCTCAAAAACCAGCAGTACATCCCCTTGACACTTTAAGTACTTTCCCTCATCTCAGCACATCCTTTTGTCTAGTTTAGAAGCTTTCCATTAGGCATTTTTTTTCCACAAGCCACTTCTTTTTTGTTTTATTTTGCTCATGGTTTGTGCTTTTATAAGGGTCTGTAAATACCAGCTGGTGGCACAATACCCGAATACTGTCTGCATTTTCTGTATCTAGCCTTAAATACCTTATTCCCAGAGCAAATCCTGCATACTTTAGTCCCTTCCAAGGTAAAAATCATCAATGTCAAATTAAAATGGTTTGCAGAATTTTGCTCTTTATTCTCTGTCAGGTATTTCTTGACAGCCTGGAATTTGCACTAACCTCTGTTTGATCTTTGACACTCTTGACAACCTCAAACTAGAAGTTTGTTAAAGGGTGCCAGCATATCTTGCATATTAACATCTATATTAAAGTGAGGTTTTAAAAAGAATTTTAATAGCATTTGGCACCAGATAACTTTTAAATGGTGACAATTGTATGCTTTTATCATTGGATGTATAGTTCCTGATCATATCAATTGACATATCTTTTGGCAATGGTTCTTGATTTCTCTGTGGAAAAACCTTCTGGTTCCATTATACCTGCACATTCTATTTCAAGAATAGCTAATTTCTCAGGAGGAATTTGTTGGCATATTCAGGTTGCATATACATTTTATTGGACTATAGCTGAACACTTTGAAATGTGATGGACAGAATGGTACGATTTTTACAGTATATATTTCAGTGTGAGAAAGAATTCTTGGCTAGCACCTGTCTGCTGTGAACTGTCATGTACAACACAGGAAAGAAAAATTTCCTCTTGTTTATGAGCTGGTTTGCCTTTGATCAGCACAGGCTGACTACAAAGGCCCACTGCTCCACCTATTTAATCCCAGGAGTGTGGTCATGTTCCACTTCCTGGGTGCAAGGACAGTACAGAAAAATAAATACAAAAGGTAGTTTTTTAAGAACCCAGTATCACCTACTTCAGCCCTAGCAGCTGTCAGCAACCATCTTGACTTGGCAAAACACTCAGGCAGAGCCATGGACTCTCTGGGATTCTATTATCATGCTTGGAATGATAACAGTTTAACTGTGGCCACTGTGAAAATTTGACAATCACTTTGGATGAAAGACCTCTTCCTCCTATGCTGCTGTTTTCTCTGGAGGGGTCATCGTAGTCCTCAGATTCTTGCAAAATTTGAACTTGCTGTCTTTTTCTCAGACAAATTGCCAATGATTACAAATGAGGGAAGACTGCAAGCTGTGACATGGTAATTATTCTAAGAGATAATTAAGAAGCAGAACAGAAAAATATTACTGAAGATGAAGATGGCTGCATTATAACTCAAAGTAAAATTGCTGAAGCTCACACCCATAAAGGGGTAGCATTTTTGTCTGTTAGCTGTAGAAAATATAACCATCTTACCAAATATCCACCATTTTTTTTTTTACCCCAGGAAGTCACAGTCGTGAGAATTTGAGTCAGGAGTGATTCTGAGAGCTTGTGCTATTCTGACCATTCCATCACCTTTTCCTGAATCAGGGTGGACTCTATCTAAAGCTTTCTCTCTAAAGTTCTCCCAAGTGTTACTGAAAACATACAGTGATGGGTATCCCAGTGTCCCTAGTGACTTCCATCAATGTTCGCTGCCCTAATTAGAAAATGTGGCACAATCCAACATAAGTTAATTTCCTTATGACTATTCTGAACATAACAGACACAGAGAACAGCTTAGAGACTTTTATTTTTGCAGTAGCAAATATGAAATAGCATTCCTGTTTTCCTTGATGAAATTAGTCCTTAAAAGAAGTGACCAATCCAAAGAGAAGTTAATTCAAAAGGATGGAGATTATTGAGCCAGTTAACTTCGGGGCTTGATCTGATGCTGATTGAAGTGATAGGAAACTGATCCTGAATCACAGGAGCTGCATTTTTGCCACATGAAGTGCCAGTGCTCTCATTCCTGCTGCAGCCAGACAGGGAGATTTCTGGGCAGCCCAGAGCTGGCTGAGCTTCCCAGCACCATTAGCAGTGTCAGCTGCACCATGTCCCAGCCCCCTGCCAGCTGGACAGAGGGGATGGAACCATCACACCATCCAGGATACCCAGATGGTGTTCTTTACTTTTAATTCCCTGTGCTCTTGCTCTCTGCTAATGTGCTTTCATGGTCGTGTTTGCCATCTATTTATCCGTGTATGTAAAATTACATTTCCTTGTTTTCTCCTCCCCTCTTTATTTCCTTTAGCTGTCTTACACGGTGGCATCTGTGGAATGCTGTAACTTTAATTACATGTTTAACATGCAAATTGAGGACAAGGCAAGCTTAAAAGTTCTACAGATTTCTTTAAAATTCTTACAGTTAACTTTGCAGCTTGACAGCATCCATTAATGTTTTCAGTATCCTTGCAAGGACCTATGCTTATGCATAAAAATTAGAAAACAGTTTGAATACATTGAAAAATACAAGGCAGTTAGTATGCATGCCCTCATTCATTTGTGAAGTTTGTAATTCTACTTAGAAGCTTTATATTATAATATTAAGAGTAGTCATTCCAGATCAAGGGAGCAAAGCTGAAGTTATTTTGAAAATATTTAATACGTATTTTTAATTTTTCTTGATAATCTTATTTTGCAGCTGGGGTGACATTTTATCACATGCCCTTCTTTGCCCTTTTATACTCTGGATTTCAGTACCTTATTTTAGTATTCCTTTTTCATGGTCTGCAAACTTCAGAGTTAAGTTTTATGTGCACTGTAGGAAGCAGAGAGACAACAGCCTCTTAAGTTCCCAGAGAGAAATTGTACCCTTTAAATGCATTTTGGGGTAGCTCTGCTAGTCTTCACCTCCAGACAATTGTGGGTATTCAGCAAGCATGCACATCTATAAATACTCCATTTCTGATTTTCTGTTATTTAATATTTGCATTCACCATTACTGGGCAACTTCAGATTTTTCCATGCTGGCACAGCCTAGATTGACTTGGGTACCTCCATCCAATAGGAGCAGAAAGGCTCCATGTTGGCACACAGCTAATGAAATGTATGGCAGCAACATCACTTGCATAATTATGCTTCAGTTTATGCTGAAGAAAAAGCAGGCATTTCCAGCTTAATTGTTGCCCTTGTCTCCAAGAGGTTTGTTCCTTCCAAATTCTTTTTGTCTGAAGAAATTTATCTACAGTGTAATTAGCAACACAGAAAACCCAAGCAATGAAAATGTGTGAGCAGGCAGCAAAAATGCATCATGATGCCTGCAGCATGCAGGCATTATATTTGTCCTTTGCCTCGTGAAATTCATGACTTTACAAGTGATTTAAATAAGTATTTCTTGTAATTTGTGATTAGAAACTGAAATTTAGAGTGTAAGGGAGTAACTGGTTTACAGGCCATATTAAACTCTATTTAATATCTACATCTTCCCAGATGTAGCTATTAAATACAGTGTGCTTCAGTACCAATAGAAAATGTCACTTTTACTATTTTTTCAGTCATGGGACTTTGTCCAAGCTTATGACATTCAACAGAGATGAAATCCTGTATAAAGCTAGAAATAAAATACAGTAAATATGTCCTATTTGTTATTAAACCATTGGTAGATCATTTAAATAAGTGCAATCCTTTATTCAGGCTGCTTGAGTGGTGTTGAAATCCTTAAAGCATTCAGATGGTGCAGTAATTGCACACATCTGATGCCAAGACTGCAAAACTCTGATGAAAGCTGTAGCTTTGTTTTTGCTGTAGATAGATCCTGTTCATTGCTGCAGTGAATCAAAACAAAAAACTTCAGTAATATCTTCCCATGTTATATCAAAATCTGGCACTCAGAGTCCAGTGAGTCATGTCAGCAGCAGAGCTAGTAAGTGAATTTGTATTTGTGTCTGAATAACCATCCCTTTAAGTTTATAAATGGTTCTCCTTTTCAAGAGCTGCTAAGTATGCAGCAGTTGCCTGAGCTATATGGATTTCCTCATTAGGCTGATGAACTTCAAAGCAATTGGGGTTCCTTCCAAGTATGAAGGGAGGACACACAATGCATTTCAACTGAAGTTAAGGATAAAAAGTTTTGGTTTTTTTTTTTTTAATAAGATGTTCCAAATAATTAATTTCATTTTCAACTAAAAGAATGTATAATTTTTTTTCTCCAGGAAGTCATTCTTTCCCATTGCCATTTCTGTTCTGTGAAATTAAGTTTTACTTGAGAAGTGAAGGCCTTTATTGACTTCATGTGTACCAGATTTTCCTCTGTGGAGTTGAGAATAGGTACATAAGCTATGGATGAATTCTGGCCACATTTTACCGCAGACAAGTATTTAAGAGCATTTCACCAGTCCTTTCATTTTCAGCCTTCCTGATTCTATTTTGCTGTAGTTTAACTGTAGTTTGCCCAAGTACTACTGGTATAATTTATATCAAATATCTGTTTAGTTTTATTAGGGTTAACATGTAAAAGATTTTTCTATAGAAAGCCTCTTATTTTCCATTTTAAAAAATCTCATTCTGGAGACAGATTATTTTATTGATTTTAGCATTAACCAAAGAAAATGCAAACTCTAATTTGAGTCTGGAACCCAGGAATGATGTCTAATTCTTTGGCAAAAGGTGAACTTTATGGGCTGTAGTGCAATTGTCTCAAAATTATTTCAGGTTTCAACCCAAATAAAGTGCAGGACCCAGCAGAATTATTTCCACATGGTAAAATTCTGCACTGTGGTGAAGACAACCTAGTATTACTTTTTTAATTACTAACAAGCTATGAGAGTAAGACTTTAAGACACACGTTGAAACAGGTCACCTTTTGAAGTTTAGTGCTCCTTTTCTCATGTATTAGATGGTGGAAAATATTGCATAACAAGAAGAGGAGGCTCATAAAATAACAGAGACCTCTAGCCATGCATGGGTGTGTGGCTTTTCCTTCCATTTCTATGTGTTCAAGGTGAGATTTGTACTAATAAAGATTAAAGGGTTGGGCACTAACCTGCTCTGTGGGGGAAGCTGGAGTGTTCCTCCTGGAAACAAGGGAGAGGTGTGGGTGAGGCTGGATCCCCCAGGTGAGCTGCACACACCTGGCTGCTCTGTGCCTGTGCAGAGCCCTGCCTGCCAGGCTGGGCCCTGAGGATCCAGGGCAAGGCACTGCTCAGGTTCCACAAGAGCTCTGGCACCTGTGTGGAGGCAGGAGGAGGTCTGCAAATAAATGTCACTGCTTAGGGCTTTCTGTGTGTTACGGTGACAACTGTTTTCTTGGAGGGATTGTATTGGGGATTTTCAGACGCTACAGGCATGAAACATTCCTCTGTGTTTATGAATTAGGCAGTTAAATTCTTAACCTGGATTTACCACCAGAAAAAAAAACCAAAAAAACAAACTACATCTTTTGTAGGGGTGTGACATGACATTTATTTTTCATTTCTTGGGGTTACGTGTTACTGTGTAATGTGATGTACTTGGACAGTACTTACCCTGTCTGAGAGAGGATCCTTATTCCAAGAACTGAAAAACTAACATGAATTGAAGTTTGAAAAAGCAATTTTTGCAGGCTACAGAAGCTGGCAATTTTTGTTAATTTATATTTTTTACCCCCAAGAAGGGAGAAACAGGAAAAATGTATTTCATAAGTGTTCATGACTGCTTACAATTTTGGCAGTGGAGCACAGAGCCTACTGTCCCTCAGGTAACGTAATTTGTTTTCTTTTTGCCTGTGGACATACTAAAAATGTAGCATTTTGCAAGAAGGCAGTGCAACACATAATCGATGATCATTTTGTGATAGAAAATGCCATAGAAATCATTTGGTGTTACATGATGTGACTTTACAGAGCTCAGAGGAGTACCAGCATATGCATAACAGTATAACATAACATATCAGCAGCTTTAGGATAAGGTAGAAGTCATCATCCATTGAAGTTGTAGCTATTTTAATCAAAACACTATGATTTTTATAATAGTCAAGTCTTAGGTGTGCTTTTCTGAGATGTGGGAAGGCCAAGAGAAACGGAATTTAGATGAAGTACATGGGAGGACCAGCAGTGTACAAGGAACTCATTGTATTACTACTTCTTCTTTTCCTCACTCTTAATTTTTGCTTTGTGTTGCTTTTGCTCCAGTTTTTGTGAACTGCCCCAGCCTGAACTCGATGTTTATCACAGATATATTTGCTGTAACCCCAAATAGCATGAATATTATGCCTTTCATGGGTACAGAGCCAAGAAATAATCATTTCACAAAGTCTGCTAGTAAGAAGCGGATCATGAAGAGAAGATGTGAATTACCCAAATGGTGCAATGTGGGCATTAGTGGAGACGTTATTATTCAGATTTTCTGTGGGACATGGGTTTAGGCTGAATAGGTGATTTATTATCACTTACACAATTAGTGCTGCTGTACAACATATAGGAAATCACTGACAATTTGTCTCTTGTGCTGATCAAATGAATTTTCATTCCAAAGGAAAGATAAATATTTTTTGCAGTTCCACACTCAGTGCTGTACTCAAAAAGAAAGCTGAGCTGAGGTGTTCTCATCATCATCTTCCAGCTGTTCCTAATTTTCTAAAAATCCAAGAGTCTTTTATTGCTTTTATCTGATTTAATCTAACAGATAAAAGCAATAAAAGGTTCAGTGTCTGCACAAATTCAAGTAGGAAATAGGGACAAGATTTTAACAGCAACTGTATGAACAATTTACCAAAGTTCTACATCAGCTGAAATATTTAGATCAAGGTGACATTTTTAAAGCAGACTTTAGAGTTCATCTATAAATCTCTTTTGTTGTATTGTGCTGTTGATTCAACAATACAATTGCAGAGGTTTTATTTGGTCTCAGAAAATCCTTTCTTTCTTGTACTTTTTCCATTTGTGAACTGAAACTAAAGCTGTTTGGGTTTTAATCTACACAAAGTTGGTTTGGCAATACTTTGGGATTTGTAGTTCTGGTGAGCATCCATGATTTATGGAATAAAATAACAGAATGTATTTTTTATTAGTACTTTCATAAATGATTTTGACTAACTATTTGTGACTGGAACTCCCTTTAACGCTTCTATATTGAGAAGTCTGGTTTGCTAATTTCAGTCCATTCTTGCCCACATTCCCTCACTATCCCAAACTAAATTGCATTATGAAACATAGAACAGCTTAATTATAGAAGTGTTTTTATGATGTTAACACAAGTTAGACTGAAATAATTTGCATGTAGCAATGTTTTTACACTGGTAATAATGGTCTTGAGTTACTGCTGTAGGAGATATTCAAGCCTGAGGGATATGCCAAATATTCAGACTGACTAAAGAGAAACTCTAGAAGTATCTGAAACCCCACAGCTCTGCTAGTCCTGGTAATGGGAAGCAGGATTTTTCATAGAGGAAACAAAGCTGAGTGAATGGCATACATTTCCTTTATGAATTCTTTGCAGTTTAAGCTGTAGAAAAATATGTGAAAGTCAGCACAGAATGTAATTGAAATCCTCCCATGAATGTATTATCACTTTGAAAATCCCTCCCTTCCATCTACTCTGATTCTGATATGCACACGCTGGGAGTCTTGAGTGTGTCTGTGGATACCAGCAAGGTGGCAGTGATGCAAGGCTGGTGATGGGGGAAATTGGAATGAAATACCTGGACCAGTACTGTGTCCTATTTTATCCATGAAACACTACAACATACAATTTTTACTTTTTTTTTTGTTAAGGGCTGACTTTAATTAACAAATTTGGCAATTATATGAACTGAAATGATGCATAGAGAGGAGACAACACCAATATTCTCAGTTCATGGGAGCACTGTCTGTATCACTTGCAGAGTTGGAGCTCATTATGTTGTTTACCTCTGGAAATCATCCTTTCTGTATTTCTTTTTCTCAAGCGGCAGCTTCCCCATGACTGTGTTGACTGGAGCATTAAGATATGAAAAGGTAATCCTGTAAGAGTTGGGATTCAGTAGCTGTACAGAAAAAGGTGAAAAAAAAATCCTACTCTGCTCAGAGAAAAGCCTAGACCCTATAATTAAGATAACATTTCATTTGACAACTGAACAGGAGCCAGACCTTCAGTCATTTTGGAGCTGGTATATTGCCACCAATTATTTTAAATCTCTTTAGTTGCCAGATATTGTTGCTCTTCTGCTGCCTGGCAGGGCACCAATGATGCTGATCTATGATCCAACCAAACAGGAAGAATAAATTAACAGCAGTGTAAGTGGTACATTCTCAACCCACAAGAATTAACCACAAGTGCAAAAGAGACAGTCATAAGACAACGACTGCCTGCAGGGTAGACCTTGTTTAAGATATTCTTTACTGAATAGGAATGTGAAAAGCCTCCATGACAATGAGACTGAACTAAATGCCTCTCATATTTTAAGAAAATATTTTAAAAATTTATACATTTTGTATTTTATTTATACCACTATGTGCACACCTTGAGTTTTCCATTTCAGAGAGCAAGGTCTTCTGACCAAATTCCTTATTTATGCTGAATTTTTACACATTGCTGCCATTTATTGTTGAACATGCAAGACCACATATATCCCACTTGGAAAATTGTTTGGAGTACAAATCTCACAGATTTTTCTGCAGCTGAAGTAGTATTCTTGTCACCTGGATATGTGCTTGACAACTCCTGGTGGTTCTTTAGTAAACCTCTCTACCAGGGTATCAGCTTCTCTCTAACAACTCTTAGATTGCTGATTTTAATGCTCAACCCTCTTTAACAAAAAAAAACCCCCAAACAAAAAACAAACAAACAAACAAACAAACCCCAAAAAAACAAACAAAAAAACCCCAAAACAAAACCAAAAACCACAACCAAAGAAACCCACAAAAAACCCCCGCAAAAAACTAAAAAACATGAATTTCTTCCCTCTTAATTCTTCCCAGGAACTAAACCTCTGCTTGACACCAAGGTGGTACTGGTGAGAGAGAGTAAAAGGGAGACTGAGAACACTTCAATTTCACTTATATGTGTATAAAGAACTTGCACTTCTATATACTCATACAACTTGGTTTTGTTGTTTGTCATTTCATTTGAAATTGTTTGTTCTGGTATCTATTTTTTTTTAATTGATAAAGGGTTGTGATACATAATGATAGAATCATAGACAGGCTTGAGTTGGAAGGGACCTTAAAGATCACTTTGTTCCAACCCCCTGCCATGGCAGGGACACCTCCCACTGTCCCAGGTTGATCTGAGCCCCATCCAGCCTGGCCTTGGGCACTGCCAGGGATCCAGGGGCAGCCCCAGCTGCTCTGGGCACCCTGTGCCAGGGCCTGCCCACCCTCCCAGGGGAGACTGACAGGTCAGTGGTTCCCAGGGTCCTCCTTCCTCCCCTTGTAAAAATGAGAGGAATATTTCCCCTTGCCCAGTCTCCTGGGACTTCACTGTGCTGCCATGACTTGGCTGGTCCTTGTTTCCCTGCCTGTGGATTTGCTTCTTTCCCTTTGGTTTGAATCAGTGTCAGATGTTTCCTGTAATGGTTTTCAAACTCAGTTCATTGTCCACTGTTCTTTCTTTCTTTGTAACTGCTGCGCCTCATAAGCAGTGAGCTGGTTGATTCTCTTCCTTACTGTGAATCATAATTGCAAAATCCTTAACATAAGCACATTTTATTCTATTTGTGATGTTGTTTACTAATGAAAAATGAAATGCAGATTTTTAAGTAACATAACAGTAAGAGCAGGTGGAAATCTTCTTATCTTCAGCGTCCTAAAATGAGCTCTATGTAGGAGCCTAATTGAATTTCATGTAAAAGGACAATGTTTTGGTTCTTTTATTTAAATGGAAGGGTTTGGTGTTCCCAGAAGAAAACATTTCATTATTGTTTTTTCCTTTGCTGTTAAATACCTAATCTCATCTAGGTTTTGTTTATTTAAATAGTGTACTCTGATTTTCTTTTTTTTTTCTATTTGTTCTGGACTCACTGAGTGATTCTTTTTGATAAGAAATGTTCAGAAAAAGAAAAACTGCAAGCAGTTTATCTGAAAACTTCCTTTTTATATATATGAATCATAATTTTTTTACTGATGGATGATGAGAAAGCTGAGGTTGGTGTCACTGTGATTAAATACAGAATTAAATCATGTGCAGAAATACTTGTTGCTTCAATGTACAATCATGTTGTCCTTTCCTGCATCCTTATTTAGAATGGCACTGCCTTTCAAGCTAAATACATAAAGTAGCACTAACAAGTTTTCACAGCTCTGCTTTAGGGTACTTGAAGGTTTATTTATATGTTACATCTCAAATTCTTGCATCTGAAGCTGGAGTCCTGCCATCTGTGGTTAACTGTGCATTAAGGGGATTGCTGCCAATACAAGTGTACAAGATGACAAGTATGATCTGTTGGAAATTATCTGCTAGGAGTAAGATAGAAGCACATCTAGGATATAGCTGGATCCTTGGATTAATGGAGGGTGTTAATTTTCCGTGACACATGTGCTAGTTCTTCAATACTTCCCTACTTTTAACCCTCTTTAGCTCTCAAGGGATGTTTTCCCACGTCCCCTTCCCCCAGCTACATAATTGCCAAATAAATGGAGCTCTGTACTATTTTGGAGAGTTAGTTCATTGATTAAGTAGTGAAAAAAAAATACCCTCTAACACTGGA
The DNA here is from genome assembly GCA_013400775.1 of Chaetops frenatus. Classification (NCBI taxonomy): domain Eukaryota; kingdom Metazoa; phylum Chordata; class Aves; order Passeriformes; family Picathartidae; genus Chaetops; species Chaetops frenatus. The sequence goes on from VZTR01004411.1 coordinate 154,492, forward strand.
CATATCCTGGCATGCAGAGAAGCTAAAGAATATGGTTTTACATAATGCTGAAGGTCAGCAGCACTTGCATTTAAATCAAGGAGGTTGTGGCTGAAAGACACTGCAAGGACTGCAGTTGGCAAAGGTGCCAACGTGTTGGCAGTCTGTGAGCATCTTTGCCAACAGGCAATTGTCTAATACAATTTTGTGTGAAAACACATTCTTGGTTTTGATTTTTTCAATTTTTTTTTTTTTTTTAAATGAAAGGCTTTGGTATGCCCAGAAGAATGTATTTTATTATGACTTTGTCTCTTGTAGTCAAATAACTCTTCTCCTCTAGGTTTTGTGTGTTTAGATAGTGTACTCTGATATTTTTAATTCTACAAGGACATACGGGCCTCTCCTTTCAATGGGACTTGTAGGGCTTGGTGCCACCTTAGCATCTGACTGGAACGTGGATCATGACTTGTGTGTGTGTCTGAGCACTGTTTGGTGTGAAATTCTGGTGTGACACTAATGGATAATGAAGTTTGCAAAGGCAGTGGGGTTGGACATTTGCCAGTGCAGGCCACAGCACTTCACTGGCTGCAGATTTGCAGTACCTTAGTGTGTATATATGGACTAGGTTTGTTTTATATTTCTGTTCAAAATTTCAAGTGCAGAAATGCTTAAAGACATTTAAATCCATTCTCCATATTCACCACACAGTAACTATTTTTATGACTATTTTTTTTTTTTTTTTTTTTTTTTTTTTTTTTTTTTTTTAATATTTTCAGCAAAACCTCTCTGGTTTCTGGTGGAAATATCCCAAGTTAATAAAACTAATATAAGAAACAGGAGACAAAAAGGCCACTAGCTTGATCTGATAGAAGTTGTTTTAACATTATAAGTAGTATAAGTACCCATCTTAGCCATGTGAATTTTGGGCTCAAATAAAATCTCAGTGTACAGGTATGGCACTTAATTCCATGTAGTCACAAAATAAAGTAACCTGAGAAATGGAACAAAGACATGATTTGTGGTTTCCACTGGTGTTGGTGATATTTTTAGTGTACATTCATTGTTTCTTGATTTCTCCCTCGCAGATGATAGAAATTGGCTGGTGGAAAACAATAAGATAGAAATACCCTGATAACATTAAAGAAAAATAAATCTCTGTTGAGCAATAGAAAATGTAGCATAGAAGAACGAGCAGTTCAAAAAAGGTTCTACACTTTGAAATTAACTATAGCAACACATGCAACTTCTAGGTACTGGCATTGATTGAGAACAGTAATGTACATATTGGGAAAGAAGAGATGTTCTGAGCTTAAACCAAGCCATTTGTATTTGAACCAAAATTATTAACATTTTCTGGGTGGGAGGGATATGGAAAAGATGGCTTAATTTTGCTAACAGATTAATTTTTCAATTGAGAAAGGGCAAGTTTCATTAGAGATGATCTCCCTGTGTTTATGAAGACGAGGTGAAGGAAAAGGCAATATCTGGTTGACATTCATTTGGATTTGCTTTTCTTGTATGTGCAGCAGTCATTTAAGCAGAGTTCTGGGAACGTGTATGGAAAATATATTAGTTTGTGACTCCCTTGCTTTGAATTACTGTATGACCTCTCCTGTACTTTTCCTGCTCTGCTGCAAAGATATTGAACTTCTGAGGATTTCTCCCCCCACACCCTCAAATTTACATGTCAATAAACCAGTATTATACACAGAGGAAGAATGAAGGAACACAGAAGTTAATTAATCTTAAAGATTACACAGGACTGAAATGTAATTTTAGAAAGTGCTCTGAGTTTCCTGGGTAATTCTATTATCCCGGGAAGAACAAAGAATCCCTAGTACTTTTCTGCTTTAACATTTCATAGCGGTGAGGAGGAAGTTGTTTCCTGTCCTTCTGAGCAGCCAAATCCCAGCCATGCACTGGAGCTGGCTCCTGCAAAGGGCTCTGCTGCCTCTCTCCCCTCCTGCCTGCTCTTGGTGACAAGGCACAGAGCAGTAGGACTTCTTTTCCTTCCTGCTGTGGGCACCCCAGGGATGAACATTTCTGTGCTGAGCCAGAAGAGAGGTTCACATGCTCTGGGATGTCTTCTCCTCTGGCCCCTGATGTGTTCCTGATGTGCCATGGGGGTTGTTTGGTTTGTCCCCAAAGGCAGGGACCATGGTGAGCACTGTCAACACTTCCTCTTCCACATTTCAGACAGTGGAAGTTATTTCCATACCTTTGTGAACAAATAATTACTGTATTACCTGCTTAATCAAAGTGCACTCTACCATTGATGCATACAGAGGAGCTTCTCCAGGGGATGATTCAAACAGAATCTTAATTTCTGCTGCCTCCCAGGTGCCTGCAGGGGCTGGACTCCAGGATTCAGTTCCTTAACCTTGCATGGTAGAAAATGAAAAGTTTCATGTTTCTTCCCTGGTAACAGAATTTGGGAATCACCAAATACAATTTCTTGCTCTAAGAGGTACAGTCCTGTCATGTCCATGGGAGTGGTTTAATTGGTAGTGAATTTTAAGAGTGCAACTTATGTAAAAGGAATGAAAGGAATACAAAAGCTCAGCAAGATTGGTGGGGGAAAAAAGCTCTACTTTTTGTGTGTAATAAAGGATGCCTCCTAAAAAAAAAAACAGTGGCCTGTGAAGAGACTTCTGGTCATGATGGTGAACAGGGGAAGAAATGAAGACTTTTTGCCAACTTGTTAGAAGAAAGCACGCTAATGATAAACTATGACAATTTCTTTATTTGGAACTACGTCTTTTAAAGGAAGAAATATAACCCAAAACATAGGATTGTCGTAGGGGAGGAGGTATTTTCTTTTAGCTGAGAACTCCTATTTCCAAGGCTGTACATCAAAGGGAGTTTTCACTTCAAAGCTGTCTACACCAAGGAATAGTGACTTCTAATGAAACTGATAGTTAAACCCTCAGCTATCACATCACAAGTGAGTTGCTACAATAGTGCCTGCAACTATTCCACATCCGCTTTGATTTATTTCATTTTTGATCTTTACTACTTGCTGGACCAGCACAGCTTTGCTCACCCTGGCTTAGATTTTTTTTAAATTAACCACTATACCAACAAATATACATTAACAATCCCTCATTATCTTTACATGATCATTATTTGGGCTCAATGAGAAAGGACATGAGTAATAACTGTTCAGCTACTCAGGAAAATTAAGTCTCACACAGGAGAAAGAGATCAAGGCTACATTTTTCAATAAAGCAAATTCCTGTCCTTTAAATATTTCAATTAATCTTTCCTGCCTGTGCTGCTAATTTCCCTGTACTGTCTGTACTTAAATTGCAAGAAAATTTGAAATGTTTTTTTTTTCTAGGTTTAAAAACAGATTTTAAAATCAGTCATTATATGTTCTGAGGTTACTGAAGATTGGGTTTGAACATATAAAATTTTGAATATCCATCATATCAGTACCTGTATTTATTCTTAATGAAGTATTGTATTGGTTCAGTTTATTGTATCCAATAATATCTGGGAGTGAGAAGAAACCTATATGGATTTCCTAGTAAGAAATAAGAGGAAAAATACAAAGTCATCCCAATGATCTGAAGATTTTACTAGTTTATGTCATTACTTATTAAGGAATAGTTTTCTATCCTTGGAATATGTTATAAGGTTTCTCTAATCAGCTCTTACAGAATGTTCCTCTAACTGGTTTTTACCACAAGAAAAGATCTGTCCTGTTGAGGAAAAGAAGGCTTAGAATAAATTCTGACTGACTTCCAAAGAGATAAACATATACATTTACAGTATTTGCTAACTTGAGAAGAGTCAGTCAATATTCTGTTCAAGAGTTACAGTGGGTGTCAGTAGTGGTAGAACAGAAGCCAGATAGAATTTTAATTGCAATTATTTTCATTAATCTTCCATGCACTGAATTTACTCTCTTCCCAGAGAGTCTGAGACACTTCTGTTTCACTTCTCTCTATCCCATATTCTCATCTCTAATAATATGCATTTATTTGAATCTTAAAGAAAAGAGAGAAGGAACAGCAACCAGAACCCAAAAACAAATGAACCCTTGGGAACAGTTTTGCAGAGCTTTAGAATTGCTTTGGTAGACTTTATGTAAATCATGTTGCCATTACTGGATTAACATAAAAAGGCACAAACTCCTCCAGGGTAAAGTGTATTATGAACACATCTGCCATCAGAGACAGGCAACAGGTACAGAAAAGGCTTTGGCTTATGGAGTTACTGGAGTTTAGCAGAGTCCTGCCAGTTGAGCTCAATGGGACATTTTGCACTCATTTTGTCTTTAGAAATCTTCAGATGATAAGAGTTCCTCACAGCCAGGGGAGATCAGCCTGTTCTATACTGGGCTGCCTGTTAAGGGAGGTCACAGCTGCCAAATTTCAGCTCAGGCAGGGGCTCAATCTATTCCCATCTAGGAGGAAGGCTTATTTTTTAGCATAGGAGCAAAGGGCTACTAAGGTGATTAAGGGATGGGAGCACCTCACATGAGCAGAAAGGCTGAGAGAGCTGGGCCTGTTTATCCTGGTGCAGAAACCACTCAGTGGGGTCTCTTGAATACATGAGAATATCTGAAGGGAGGATGTGTAGGAAATGGAACAGACTCTTTTCAGTGGTGTCTAGTGACAGGACAAGAGGCAATGGGCACAAACTGAAAACAGAAACATAAAGAATTCCTTTAATTTTATTTTTTATTTTTAATGGAGATGACTGAATGCTGAAGACTATTTTGAGCAATATGTTTAAAATGCCACTGTGAGGGTAAAGCACCTTATTGTTAAAGCATTAAAGCAGTGGCCCACTAGCAACTTTTTTGATATTCCTGTGTTCCCATTATTCAGGGAATTCTATTTTGATGCTGTGAATTATGAGGTGCATAGACATGATGAGATTATCCAGCCTGAGTCAGGAACCATGTAGTCAGTTAATATCAGAGGGCCTGCAGCTTCATCTGCCACTGACAAAAAGATCTCTTGGCAGGGATGGGTAGACTGTGAAGAGAGCTTTGTTCTTGTATCTGCACTGCAGGATTTGTGTAAGACTCCCCTAATTTAACTAAAGGGGAGCAGATACCTAGCTGTTGCAGCTTGCAGAAACATTCACTGCATTCAGAGGTGCATCTTTCATTCAGATGTGAATTTGAACACTCTGCTGTTATTCACAGTAGGTCTGGTCCAAGACACTGAAAATGTATTAAAAAACCAGCTTCTCAACAGCTTGGCAATTTGATCTGATAATACCTGTTGTCTGTACAAGAACCTGAGAAATGAGTTAGCAATTTGAGACCTAGTTAGTGCATAGTTGGAACAGGAATTGTTTACATTATATAGGGATATATTTAATCAAGTAGAAGGATTTCTTTGGGAAGGCACTTCATCTGTTTCATTATAAAGTTAATTTTTAGTTTGAAAAAAACTTATGCTATTTTTCCATAAGTATGTATTATTTCAGAACCAGATTAAAGGGAATCAGTTCATTGACTGTAAACACCTCATTTATTTGAAGTAATTATGAGAAAAATTTATTCCAGGAAGAATATTTGATATCAAATGAGTCAGTAGTATGTCCTAATGTTTCTGCATAAATGAGGCTTTGTCTCAATAAATTAAAGCCTGTAAAACCATAGTCTTAATAAACTTCAAAAATTACTTTTCTCATGACTGTTGAACTGGAAGTGTTATCCACTTTGGAGGGAAATAATTGTTTTCATACTTGTTTATTACTGACTATCACAGTAATTGTAAGGCATTCTCTTTGATGCAATTCCTTATACAGTTGTATATAGAAAACAATATGAGCCATTTTTGTGTTATAATTGAATAACTTTGGAACCCAGATTTTTGATCTTCAAATATTGTTAAATTAATTCATTTGGAACCATTCAAATAATTTCTAGAAGAAAATAAAGAACAGAGTGGATTTATTCTTGTTTTTGAATGTTATTCCCTGCTAAAGAAGGTTCTCAACTATTCCTGAATGGGAATTTACTCTGGGCATGACCTGTTTAAATAAATGAGCTGCCATGTCCATTCAGCAAATCACCCATGCATTAATGCAATATTAAGTTTATTAACAGGTCTTTTAAAAGACCACAATAAAGTGCAACTGTCGTTCTTTTTAATTATGGCAGGCAGAGTACTGGAGAGCAGGTCTGAGTCATGACTTGGTGGCTTTTCCTTTTATTCCTCCCCAAGATTTCTACTTCTGTATTACCTCAACTATTCCCTACATCTGGATTGCAAAACCAGCTAAAAACTCGTCTCTTGTAACAGCTCCTGGCGATTTTAAGGAAGCAGTTTTGGAATCACATCTCACCATTTAGAGTTTCAGTGTAGTAGCTTTATGAAGAGAAAAACAACAATCATCTCATCCAGGCTGTTGCCACTGCAGCCTCATTTTCCAAATTACTGCATGTTTCCTAGTCCTTTGTCTTGTTTTGTAATGGATCTTAAAAGTGAAGGAAGTCGGGATAATCACTGGTACCTCACCTATCACAGGGTCATTGGGCTGAAAATTGCCCTTCAGCCCTGGGTCATTGTGCTCTTGGAGAGGCTTTGTATTATAATGGCAGTTAATTATTAATAAGGCTGTGAGAGAATTGCCAGAGTAAATTTCTAGAATACCCTGAGCTGTGATTGAACATTTTCAAATATCTAGTATTTCTGGGTGAAAGGGATCATTAATCCTCCATTTGCTGGATAAGTGGACTGCTCAGGGCTGTGGAAAATTCAGAAGCTATCTGTGATAAGACATGATTTCAGATTTTACCTCCAAGTTTGTCTTGGAGGATCAAGGATTTGGTGTGTAGGGACATGGAAGATTCTTTGAGCTGCTGGTCTATGTCCAGAAAGTGACTCTTACATCTTGGAGTGGGTGATTTTGCATTAAATTCCTTGAATATGTGAAATATAAAGCATTTGATCAGTCACTAGTGGGAGGGTGTGTAGCCACAATCTGTAAAGGGAGGACAAGTCTTGTGCTTATTTAGTTTTTCATGTGATTCAAACATATGAGATGACAATCTTTTAGAATTTTAAATAGATAGATAGTATTTTAAGACCAAATTAGAATATTTTGCAGAGTTGCTATGTCTTGTTATGGTGTTGTGCTGAACTTGTCTTCTTTTTCTGATTCTTTAAATCTGGAGTTACAGGGTGATTATACACATGAGCTGTTGTAAATTGATGTTTTCTTCTTATTATTAAAAATATAGCACATAAAATTGTAAATTAAGAATAAAATAGTTAAAACCCCCTAATTTAAAACTGCATCTATCTTTTTTTCCCCCCAAAATTCCTCTATTATACTATCTTCAGAATCCAGCATAGAAGTAGGTAAAATACATAATCTTAGGTTTTAGAAGTATTACCTAATTAAACTGCAGGTAATGAATTGAGAGGGGAGGTTCTATTGTGAATATAGAATTAAACTAAACCTGAAAGAAGTGTAAAGCTGATATGATAAAATGTTTCATGAACTTATTATTGAGCTTCCAGCTGTCACAAAGAAGTTGTAGTCCTGCTGGTTAAAAATATTCTGTGTGACTGTGGATTTGATATAAAAATGATTTTGCTTCTGTGGGTTTATTCTGCATCTCTTTTTTGCTGAGCTCTTTTACTGGCTCAGATCAACTTTATCCATTGACTTTTGCTTTGCTCCAGCTATCTTTTAAGGTAATTAGGTATTTTTTTTTGACACCTCCACCTATTAGCTTGCTTACTTTGAGAATTTTTGTGGATTGTGGTCACGCCTGGTTTACAATTTTGAGAGTTGTCTTAAAAGCAAGAAGTTCTATATAAAGATGTTATGAATGAGGAACAGCAGGCATGGTCAATAGGCCTGGGAGTGTCAGATTGCATTCAAGCCTGGGACTTTTCAAGACTTTTGGCATCATTTGAGAGTCAAAAAAGCTGAAGGCAGGGAATTCCATTGCTAGTGTATTTTATTCTAAAGTAGTGTCTGCCTTCGTAATGAAGAGTCAAATGAAAGGCTGAAACTATGTCATTTATTTAAAAAAAAACCTCACAATTTTATCATTATCATATTTATATAATTATATATGAATAATCTTGAGACCATGCTGTATGGGTGATTTCTCTTTTGGTAAAGAATAAGGCACCAAAAGAGAGGTATGGGAATGTAAACAGCTTTTATTCTTCATTTCTTAAACACCTGAACAGGTTTATTGATGTCTCATGGAGACATGATAGCACCTGAGTGCTCCTTATCTCCTGCATTTCCAAGTCAGGGCAGCTGCCTGCTCTGCTGGCAATTTATGTGTGGGGTTTCCAAACCTGGAATAAATGACAGCACAGTTGTGGACTCCAGAGCACAGACCAAGTTAACAGTGTATCAGACTGCTGACCAAGTTTTATTTTTCACGCAATTCCTTTGGGTTTGGCTAAATTACAAACCCCAAATCTTCCAGCAAACTGTATCTTTTCAACAGCTCCTGTCTGTCTCCAAACTTGAGGAAGCCTGGGGGTTTTTAAAATACATTTTGGCATTTAGATAGTTTCTTCACATCAACTCTTTTGGTGGTTAACTATTTATTTCGGTTCTTTTCACTGTGAAATTCTTGTTTGTAGTCCTCCAAGAGCTGTGGCAAACCTTCTAACAGGGGACAGATTGGTTTTTAGTGTTGAAGAGTATGGTTGGATGCCCACTTTGTATTTATAGCCAATGAAAAAAAACCAAAAAATTCTCACTTAAACCACATTTTTAAGATATTCATTAGAAGAAATGAGACAGAGGCTTACATATTCTGCGAAATTTTGAAAGTAGGACTTAAACTGCCCATTTAATTAGATGGCACTTTGCCCCCTTACAGTCTTTAAATCTTGTCCTTTATATTTATGACAGGCACAGATGTATTTGGGGAGTTTAATTACAGGCAAAGAGACCACTTCCTGCCATAGTCATCACAGAACAGTTGATGTGGAAATTAATGATAATGAGAGATACTTAGTTTCTTGTTACTTTATCAGTAAAGGAATGTATTACTTCAAAGATTGTTCTACACTTGAGAAATATTCAGTGCAAAATGCTGAAGCAGTCATGACATTCAAGTGAGAATGTGAGGATTTATCTTGGCATATGGTGATAGAAAGAAGGCGATTTGTTTTGACAAGTATCGTAATTTGACAGTTAAAATAAATACACAGTCAAAAATGGGATGGATGATGAAAAATGTGTGCTGAGTACTTTTCCTATAGTTTCTCTATTTGAATAACACAGAAGCTTTTATGATGATGGTAATCTGGGACACCTGTGGACTCTTTGAGTGAGAACCAATGGCATTGTATCTCGCATCACAGCATTGCATTCTTTGGATTTTATTTCCAGAAACAATGCTGCAGCACTGCACAGTGGGAACCTAACAATGTGAGTATTACTCACAGATGAATCATGAAGGTTATCTCAAATGACTAAACAGAGAGAACTACAGAAAGATCTTCTGGGTCCAAGAACAAACAAATGTGATTGGTCCTTTCTTTTTTTTGTTCCTTTGGTTGCTGGCAAAGCAGGAGGGATCCACAGGAGGCCTGAAAGCACTCAAACCTTCAAAAGGAGTTAATTTTATATTGAAAAGTCCTGAAATGTGTCTCATAAGGGTCAAACCAGGCTGACACTGAAGCCTTTTCATGGAGATGCAGCGCAGTGCTGGAAGCCCTGGCTGTGCCTGGGGGGCAGGGAGAGCTGTGCTGATGTGCCAGGAGAGCTGGAGCTCAGCAGCAGCAGCAGCCAGGGCAGGGCAGGGCTGCTGAGCCCAGCCAGAGACCCAGCTGCCTGCAAGTCCTTGCCTGGTACTTGCTTGGATGCCCCTTTGCTCAGCTCTCTGTACCAGTTTTGTCCTTCAGGAGCTTCGTGGAGAACCATCCTTGATATGGAGATGTGATTATTAAATGGTACAAATTATTTCTTGGCTTGATCCGATGTGTTGATTTATTCGAACTGAGGATCTGACTCATAACATCTGTTTTGTTCATCACTGTTATTTCCTTGCTTTACTATTCCTATTTATTCTGTTAAAAAACCTTGGAATAGTTTGAAAGGAAACATAGACAGACTTTTGTTAGATGCAACACTTTTTCTTAGAAAAATTAGATATTGGTGTATACAGTTGCCAGCTGCTCCTATACTTTGATGGATACTCTGCTTTTCTGCCATGAAAATGATCTGAATACATTAAGCAATATATTAAACATAGCACAATACAGCTTCCTTTTATTTAGTTTATTGTTGCTTAGTTCTTACTAACACAGAGGTATTTGCTTCTTATATCTGCATTATTATAGAAATGAGATATTTATAAATCTGATAGTCTCAAATTTAGATTTGAACCAAGGCTTGTCCCATTTTCTGTTACCAAATATAACTAGATTTCAATATATTTGGAAAATTTCAGGGGATGTCTCTGTCAGTAGCTGCACCTCACTGCCCAATATATGTCAATATATTTTTGTCATTATGTTAGATAATGATTTAGAAACTGAAATAATCATGGCTGTTCCATTTTCCAGACCAGGGTCTGACTTATTTAGTTTCTTTTTGTGAGGGAGCTGTTCCATAACTTTGATCTTTTTTTGTTTTGTTTTGTTCTGACATTTCCCTTTATTGAAGGAAGGAAGAGGGATAGAACCACCCACACTCTTCAGGTACTGAGTTTATTATGGATTTATTGAGTTATATGATAATGGTTTCATTACTGACTTCAGTGGCATCACTGTGTCTGAGAAGCCCTTAAGATGAAGTTTTTAGGAGATTTTAAAATTAATCTTGAGGGTTTCCCCCTCAGTAAATATTGTGTCTGATTTTTCCCTCTAGAAAAATTTCAATAGCTGTAGTTTTCCATGGAATAAAAGGTGTTAAAAGTCTGTAAAAATTAAATATGACAATGTTGCAGAGTTTAGCAGTGCTTACTGCTAATGAGCATCAGTACTGTATGATCTCAGGTTGCCTAATTTTTCTTTTCTTAATTACTAGTCAATGAAGGCAATGTTCTTGAACTAAAATGTGGGGGGAGAATTATGATTTCAAAAGTGTCTGACTTTTCCAAGCTCTCCAGTTTCCCTAGCTAGAATAGATGAAATTACTGCAACAATCAAGATTGCTCCTTTGAAAGTAATATAACCTTATGTTTTTATCAAAGAGTCTCTAAGAAATCTGGATAGATCAGCACTGATACAGCACAGATTTAGAGCTGTGCAGAATATTTCATTTTAATTGTATGAAATTCATGTACATATTAATTTTTAAAAGTGCATGATATAATTTTATGTACATGAGGCTTCTGTGTTATGTAAAAAATATTCTCTGCATGACTGTTCCATTTACAAAATGAGTATACATTTATTGATGCCAATACAGTATATGGCTAGGTTCACTGCAGTTATTTCTATTTCTTACTCTATTTATAACCTTATATTGGAAAAAAAAACCCAAAACAAAAAACACCACAAAAACAAAAACAAACAAAACAAAACAAAACAAAAAAACAAAACAAAAAA
>VZTR01004411.1:166149-180852 GCA_013400775.1 Chaetops frenatus
TATATACATATCTTTATAGGCACTTTTTCCAGGGAGGTATATTTAGGCCTATATGCCTTAATTGAAAGCAGGTGGCTTTTCTGAGCAAGCAGGATAGACCAAATCCTGTTGGGGGGAGAAACAGGAACAGTGCCTTGGTGCTTTCAGATGTACAAGGTAGGTATCTCCTTGTCTGTGTCCAGGTATACAGATCATTGGATAAAACAAAGAAACACTCTCCAGATGTGTCAGAAAATAACCATGGAAACTCAAGAAAATGAATTGTCTCCTTCCACTGGGAACCAGCCTGCTGCTTCTGTGTTTGGGTCTGTTTTTCTTAAGCTTCTAACTTCAGACCTCTAAATTGGCAGAGTGAACTTCTGAAAACACAGGCTACCTTAAGCTGTGCCTTCCCAGCACTGTCACTTCAACTTGTGTGTTCTGCTGTTTGTGAACCCTCATGGCCTCCCAGCAGGGAAGATGATGCTGGCTGTCCATGACCCAGGACAAGGCTCTGTTTGACAGATAATCATGAGAATAAAGTAGGTTGTTTCTACAGGCTCCTTTCTACCATTTGTTCCTTCTGTGACAGCAGGAGGAGAGTTAGCCCTGCTTTTGGCTTTCACCCTTTTGCAGCCTGGCAAGGACACTGATTCCAATGGGATGACATGGACTGTCTGCACAAAATCCCGTGTGCATGCAGCATCCCTGTTCTGTGCCTGGTGGGCTGGACAGGAGAGCAGTACTGTGCTTGGGCCAGGTACAGAGGGAGGAACTGAGACAATTAATGAGGCTCTTGATGGTTCTTTGTAGGTTGTATGTGGGCCCCAGGTCGCTCACTGAAGATCTCTTCTAATTTATGAGACCTGAAACTGCAGTTTCTGAATTATTAAGCAAGAGGATGAGACATGGCAGAATAACAGTGGCTTTAGGTCAGAGAAGACAGGGTGTGTTGTCTCACTGTACTGGGAAACCAGCAGAAAGAATATGCTGCAGACAAGAGAGAAAACTGATGGCTTTGGTTTGAGGGAGAGGATNAAAAAAAAAAAAACAAACCCACCCATAAACCAAACAAACAAAACAATAAACAAACAAACCCACACCAAAACAGCACAGAGCCAGAATCAGTCAGCTTAAAATTCACATCCTGTCTTCTGCTGGGTGGAGTGGTTTCCACTGCTGCTGACATGCCTGTAACATCTGGCCTAAGGAGAGCCCCTCAGCTCCTGTGCTTGCTCTGTCCAGCTGCTTTTGAAGCTGGGAATTGTTTTTTTTTTCTTGAACTTGTCTCCCTTTTCTGCAGCCTTGTGTTGTGCCGTGTCTCAGCTCTCAAACAGCCTTGGGGTTTGCCTGCATTTCCTGTGTTGTATCTGGTTCTTCTTGAAACAGGTCTGCAGCCAAACATCCTCAAGCAGCTCGTTTGCTCACTTATGGAAAGTGAGCAGACAACTGAGATTCATCACCCTAAGTGCAGAGCAAACTGTTTCCTGAGTGCATCCTTCTTGTAGCTATATATNTGTCCATGACCCAGGACAAGGCTCTGTTTGACAGATAATCATGAGAATAAAGTAGGTTGTTTCTACAGGCTCCTTTCTACCATTTGTTCCTTCTGTGACAGTAGGAGGAGAGTTAGCCCTGCTTTTGGCTTTCACCCTTTTGCAGCCTGGCAAGGACACTGATTCCAATGGGATGACATGGACTGTCTGCACAAAATCCCGTGTGCATGCAGCATCCCTGTTCTGTGCCTGGTGGGCTGGACAGGAGAGCAGTACTGTGCTTGGGCCAGGTACAGAGGGAGGAACTGAGACAATTAATGAGGCTCTTGATGGTTCTTTGTAGGTTGTATGTGGGCCCCAGGTCGCTCACTGAAGATCTCTTCTAATTTATGAGACCTGAAACTGCAGTTTCTGAATTATTAAGCAAGAGGATGAGACATGGCAGAATAACAGTGGCTTTAGGTCAGAGAAGACAGGGTGTGTTGTCTCACTGTACTGGGAAACCAGCAGAAAGAATATGCTGCAGACAAGAGAGAAAACTGATGGCTTTGGTTTGAGGGAGAGGATAAAACACCTCTTACAGGGTTGAGGCTGGAGAACACAGTGAGAGCCTAAATTCTGGAATGGAGGTCTTGGTAATGGAAATGGAGTGGAGTCTATTTCTGGAGACTCTGTACTTTTATAGTGGAGAGCCTGTTAATCTTGTGGTAAACTTAAGTCAGCCTTGAACTGCAGCTTCCTACCTGCAGTATCCCTGATAGTCTGGGCTCTGCTGGGCTAAGCCTGTGTGTTCTCTTTGCCATACAGATGCTGCTCCTCAGGGCACAGCAGGTGAGGTTGATGGTAATATTTAACTGACACTTTTATTCCTATGGATGGTTTAACTGCATGTTGCTTAGGAACAGGACCTGTGGGTGGGAGGAAGTGCATTCTGGTAGAAACTCAAAAGTTGGTCTCCTTTCAGAACACAATTACAGAAAGATATGCTTTTGACCATTAAGGGAACTTCCTCATACTCTTCACTGAATGTCTGATGCAGAGTTTGGGTCTTGCTCACAGGTTGATTTGTATTCTTAAGAAAAAATGCAGCTAGATCAAAGACTTTTTTATTCATATATTCCAGATAATTCTGGAAATTATTTTCTGATTGAATGACAGACACCCAGGCCATATCTTTTCTTCTGGTGTTTGCAATATCTTTTCCTTAAGTCCCTTTTGCTACATCAGCAAACTGTCCCTTGCTGTGAACCCTGAATTTCAGGTCTACAGTGCATTGTTTGGACAGAGTAGAGGCCAGAGGATTTTGCAATCCTAAACCCACTGCACAGAAGATATCCTTATCTTATAGGAAGCTGAAATTGTATATCTAGTGCTGGAAGTGATCTTTGTGGGACTTTGACTTTACAACAACTTCACCCAGCTGTGCAACTGTGAGCAGCATTCTTAAGTAGATCCACTTAGATAATGAAGTTTTTTGAGAGTCTGCTGAACAAATAGCACCTACTCAGACTAAGGCTTGAAACCTGTTAACAGACTGCCCAAATATTGGGGTTTCAAGCTTGTTATATACATCATTCTTAATATCTTAAACCACAAAAAAAAAAAAAAAAAAAAAAAAAAAAAAAAAAAAAAAAAAAAAAAAAAAAAAAAAATCTGTAATAGAGGAATTAAAGCCATGTGATAAAAGATGTGCTATTGGACTACTCCAAAACTCTGCATTGCCATTGAGCTCAGCTGTACAGATCTAGCTTAGACAAAATAATCTGCTGGAATCTGACAGTTTGATTTTTGCAGGGAGCCAACTTGGAGTGAAGCAGCAGCATGACTTTTGGGAATACATTGGGGTGGAAGGTATTTAAAAGACAATTTGCCAAAGGAGGTCTCTATGTGAAAGGCATCTGGTGACACTGTTCTTTGGGGCTGGGCCATTTGCCCTGATTTACTTGCAGTAAGCTGTCCAGTCTGTCCCCTGCAGCTCCAGGAGCTTGCCCTGAGGTCCCATCTCACATTTCTTTCCTTCTGATAAGTACAGGAGTTCCTGCTTTTGCTGCTGCCAGACCCATTTGGGGTTGTAACTCTGGTGCCAGAGTAAGAGATGCCCTGTTCTTGAGCAGAATATTGGGCTTTCTTCAGAGCCTCTCTCATCTGCTTTGACATTTGCCTGGTACTGATACTGCTGATGTGTTCACTGACCAATTAAAGATGCTGATCTGATTAAAGATGTGTCAGAAGATCCTGCCATGCCTTTTATGTGTCAACCTCTTCTCGAAGAGCTGAGGTTTTCAGATAACCCGAACAGTGGAGCAGCAGCTCTCTGTAGAGCAGCAAGAAGGTGGGTTCAGCCCTGGCCGCTCCAGCAGCACGCAGAGCCTGTGCTCCCAGCTGAGTGGGAACTGCAGGTGGTGGTGTGGAGGGTTGCCTGAGAAGGAGGATGTGGACAAGTTTGGAAGACACAGAGCTGTGTGAGCTGATAGAGCTCGATTAGGTGAATGGGGTGAAAAATAGCAAGTAATGAGAGCCATTGTAGTGCAGATCCTGCCGGCAGCCATGGAGCTGGTTCGTGCAGCACAGCTCACTTTGTTGCTGTGGTAACCACGGTGGGATTTTTTGAATATTTCTGCTGTGTGAAAGGATCTTGGATAACCTAAAGATAGCATGGATGACTCTTTTGCCTGAGTCCCTTTGGTGGGGTTGGAGACTTGGATTCCTTTACAAAAACTTATCTGATGCTGTCTAATGTTTCCCAATATTAATGAAAAATGCTAATAAATTAGCGCTTGTGTAGCCTGGGTTATGGGTTGAGGTAGTGGCAGTGGTTGGGGCTTGACAGAAGAAGTCAGTTCATAGTTCCAATTCTTTCTCTTCCCAATACCTTTTTTGTTTGTGCATTAATTTAAGCTTTCAGTACCAACGTTCAGCCCTCATGGGAGGATTCTTTTCAAGGCAGGGGATGCTGCCTGCTTCTGTGAAATCAGATGAGATAGGAGATGTGTGATCCTGCTGTGGGGAGTGGAACCTTGCTGGTTCACAACATGGCAGGATCTGTGGAGCCCTACGGGCACCGCTCCGTGCTCTGGCAACGCTGGCTTCGTTTGGCGTTTCTTACTCGGCCACATCGCAGGGTTTTTGACAAGATATGTTTTATAAAGGTTTTGTGTTTTCCCCAAGTGTAGTGACTTCAGCAATTACCTTGAACAGCTTCTTGTTCCCAGAAGCCCAAGGAGTGGGGAGCAGCCCCTTGCCTCAGAGCAGGCTAATTTACAGGCTGAACTTTGCAGCAGCTTTTCTGTTACAATTATGGGAAGTTTCCCAGCACAATCTGTTGGTTTGTGTTGTGTTGCCCTTTTGCTGATTGCTGCATCCAGGAGTGTGTGTGAAAGTTTGTGCTTTTCCAGGGAGAGGAATTTAGAGAATAGGAAGCTGTGTTTTGTGGATTTTGAAGTTCTTTTTAAAACAAGACAAACCAAACCAACCCCAAAAAAACCAAACCAAAACAAAAACAAACAAACAACAACAAAAAACCAAACAAAAAAACCCCCAAAAACAACAAACAAAAAACAACACCCCTAAACCAAAGCAAACTCCTGTTAGCTCAAGATGAGAAATTCAAAGTTAGGAGGAGTTTAAATACAGGGAAAAAAGTTTTTCTTTTCCTGGAGAAATCCTCTCAAAAACAGTTATGTATGATTTGCAGTCATTTACCTGAACATTTGGCCTGTACTGCACAGACTCAGGACTCAGAAGAGTTTCTCACTTCACTTTTAGACAAGATCATAAAATTGTTTAGGTAGGAAAAAAAACTTCTAAGGACATCAAGTTCAGCCAAGGACACAGCAGCATACATTTCTATTGTGTATTTTTCTTCAGGATGCTCTTGGCCACGACACAGATGCAGGCAGTTGGGGATTATGAGTTGCAGCTTTGTGTTTTGTTGACAGGTGTTAACTCTGGGGATTTGCCAGCCCTCCCTGAGTGAGACTTCCTTCTCCTGTTCTGAAAAGCTGGCAAGTGGTAGGAACTCCTCTTATATTTCTTCAGGATGTTCAGGATCCCTCCTGAGCTCTGACTTACCCGCTGCTGGGAGCCTGGTCTGGGTAGCTGGCATATTATTGGTATTA
Source organism: Chaetops frenatus (assembly GCA_013400775.1). Lineage (NCBI taxonomy): Eukaryota > Metazoa > Chordata > Aves > Passeriformes > Picathartidae > Chaetops > Chaetops frenatus. Next base: position 171,743 of record VZTR01004411.1, read on the forward strand.
CTTTTGATAACTGCAGTCTGGAGGATTCTGACCAGGAAGGTGATGATGTACAGAGACATCCAAACTGTTTTGTGTGACTCTTCTGTTTCCTCAGCATAGCTGGGAACAGTTCTGACACATCCCAGGTACAAACCTCAGCCCCAAACCACAGCTGCTTGGAGCCCTGTAAGTTCCCATTCAGCAGGTGTCCTGTTCAAGGAGCTGTTAGGGCAAGGACTTTTTCTCTTTTAGAAATATCCCCAAAGCAGGTGCAGCTAAAAGTGAAGATTTATGGACAAATCACAAGTGCAACAAGGGCAACTGTTGCCATTCAGATGTGTTTATGTGGCATTCCCAGAACAAATTCCTTTCTAAGCTGTTTAATTATCAGTTTCCCAATCTTTACAACATTTTTTTTTTGTATCTTTAACCTAAAATACTTGCATTTTTTTCAAATGCCTTCATGCAACTACAGATTAATACTTTTATTTGCTGCCTGTATTCACCTGATTCTGCTTCCACTGGAAAAATTTATTCCTTGGTGATAATAATGAAATAGGAGGAAGACTACGGCATTGACAAAAGCTGTAAAATATGTAAATAAAACTACAGTTTCTTCTCCTATCCTCTGTCTGGGGATGGCAAATAATAAAAGGGTTAGGAGGAATAATATTTTACCTCAGATTGAACAGTAAACCAGAGATAACTTGGATGCTCTGAGTTAATTCAATGCGTTTATCTTCAACTATGGCAGAAAATCTCAGAATCTCTAAATTTTTCAATTTAGGTAATTCCATTCTGCCTTTTCTGCCTAAGGTGCCTTTGGTGTTCAGTTATTATTTCAAGGTACTCTTGTGTGATTACCTCTTCTCCAGGAGTTTTATTTTCCTCATAAGTGAAAGGTTTCAGGTTTATCTACAGAAAATGTGAGTAAGAGATAAATGCATGGAAATGCATGTTCAGTTTGGAAACATCATCTCCATAGCAAGAGAGAAGTTGTTAGATTTGACTTAAAATAATGTCACAATTACTCTTGTGGGGGTTGGGGGGATTATAAAGGTTTTAATTGAGTGAATTTCTCCTGTGAGTGAATAATTTCCTTTAAAACATAGTCCTTTGAAGTGCAGAAAAACCTGCACCCACAACTTTAGAGAAGTAACTGGCTTGTATTCTGTTTGTGGTGCTCAGGGATACACAGATGTGTGAGCAATTCTACTTCTGCAAGTTCTGGGTGATATTCACACTAGGAAATATACTTAATTTCCCACTTCCTTTTGCTTAACTGCAAAACAGCTCCAAGGTGAAGCAGTAGTGATATATAATGAAGCCTAAAGGAATTGCAACCCTCATGTCCCTTATTACTGCAGTATTTATGAAATAATTTACCAGAGCTAGGTTTCCAATTCCAGCTTTATGGAGAAAACAAGGTTTATCATAGGCAAACAGATGGTTTCCTGAAATTATTATCTTTTTCTCTGTTCAAAAGACCACACTAATAGGATATCAGCAGTCCCTGGTGAGGTGAGTCTGTGACCATGGGGTTTATTCACAGCAAATTCACAGGCTTTGCTCTTCTTTACTAAAGAAGAGATTTCATCTCCACTCTAGAAAAATAAATAAAGAATTAGAGAGGGGTGAGGAAATTGTTTCAGGCCTCTGGTTTTTGGTTTGAAGATGGAAAGCAGTAACTCAGTTTAAAAAGACAAGACCCTGCTTTGAATTAATAATTTTCAGGGAATGTTTATCTGCAGTTGAACTTCTCAGATGAAACAAACTATCCAATTTGAATTAGTTTCTCACCTGTAAATTAAAGCATTGATCTTTTATGGTACGTTTTACTATAACAAAATTTGTAATGGTGAAATGTCACCACTGATTATTTCACTCACCACAAGTGAAATTACAGGGTGTGATTGCAATAATGAACATTATTTACTCTTGTGGAATTGTAAAGATGCTGAAATAATTTGATTTAAATCCAGATGCAACTGTTTTTGAAGTAGGTATTCCATTTCTTCATTCAGCATACTTTTGTAACTAAACTTTCTCACTAAAAATTCTAGACTAATGACTGGGGAATGAAAACAGTCATCAAAATTTCATTAAGTATATGTATTTGAACTGTCATTTAACTGTGATTCTTTCTCCCAGGTGAATGTATGACAGGGAAAACACTCATGGGATTCACCATGACTGACTTGAGATAAATGTAGCTGTAATTGCAGAGAAATCTCAGATAGTTCTCTGAACTTCCTTTCTTTTCAGTGAAGGCACATTTTGACTTTCAATTACTTTAGCCTGTTGCATTTCATACTACTTTGAATCATATTTAGAATTTTCTGTCATTTTGCTAACTATGAAGATATCTATGCTGGTAGCTCAGAAGGTGTTTTGCTAACATGTGAAATGTAAATGGCTTGCAATTTGTTTGGGTTTTGGTGAGGTGTGGAACCTAACAGAAAAAACAAAAAACATCACAGATTTTTTTTAGATTTTCCTAGATCTTCTGCCCTGGATAAAGTTCTCTTTTTCCAAAACACTTCATTTCTCATAAATTTTCTTCTAGTATTTATGGAAGTCAGGGTAATATGTATACAAGTTGTTTTTCTTCCTAATTCTTCCACTTTTCATACTATTTATTTCCACGATTTCCTTAGGAGAGGAACCAGGAGAACATCAGTGCCATTTAACTGTGGCAGTAATTTTGTTTCTACTGTGAGGTGGAGAGAGCCTGTGCATTAAAACACTACCAAGAAATGGTGCATGGGAACATATAAATTACAGAATGCTACAAGTACATCCTGTGAATGGGTGGGTGTCAAAGGTATCACAGCTGATAATAAGGAATCTTCTGGCTCACTGGAGTATTTCACAGTCCACAATCAGCAAATAACTATGAATTAAAATGAGATTTGTTGGAAAATCAGGGGTTCGGTAAATACTTCTAGCTTTTTTTAATTTCATTTTAACTGTTAATCTGATTGATTGCCTGCCAAGTCTGATGAGTTATTAGACCAGGAATAACAAAGGGTGCAGTAGTATCTGCAAAGGGATAGAAATATTTTAATTTTTGTGGTGTGCATAGCTTAGCCACTTTTTAAAGGGCTGGGGGAAGCCTGGAACCTCCCTCCCTTATATTTGGGACTGTTTCAGTGCAGGTCCCTGCCTGAGCCCTGCTGGCACCAGTGCCTCTTGTCTTGTCACATACCTTGCTACTCCTGGTCTTCCTGGATTTGTCTCCTATCCAGGGAATGATGATTAGTGAGCTGATGAATTAGGAGCACCCATGTCAAACCAGGTCTCTCCTAGATTTTCTGTCATCTGTGTCTCAAATCTTCTGTCCTTTGGTGCTTTTCTGTTTTGGAGTCTGACCCAGGAGGAGGGAGTGAATATTTCGGCATTTTAAATTCAAAATGTAAATCTCCAGAAGTCTATGCTTAGCAGCCACCTATTAACCCAAACCAGCATGAAGCAAGTACTGGGTATTCAGAGGAGTACCCAACCTTTTGATGGCCAGCTCATCTCCTAAATTTCAGGTGGGTTTGCTAGCTAAGTACAGATTTTTGTTGGCATAGGTGCAGTGTGTGCATCAGGTAATTCACAGAAACCTCAGTGCAGAGCCACTGACCATCTGACACTCAACAAAGAATGAGAGAGGAGCTGCCATTCCAGTTTATTTGGATTAAAGACTCTTTGGCCATAGAACCATGGGTAAAGGTAGAGATGAATGTAGAGGAAGACGTCCTAACTACTTAGATGGAAATATTCTTTAGTAGGACTCTTTAAATCCTTCTTTTTGGAGCCTTTATCTTTCTTGGGGTAAGTAAGTCATTGCTGATATTGAGTGAGAAAATGTGCCTTTAGTTTATTGGTTAGAGATTCTTCTGGAGAGAAGGAAGACCTCAGTTTCTTTCAAAATATTTAAGCATTTCTACAAATATGTGACTAGAGCCTGGAACCGATGTCTCTCTGGTAAGGACTCTAACCACCAGGGCACTCAGTAATTCTCACTGGTACAATAACCAGTGTGTGTCCCACACAGAATCACATCCAGGAAGAGGGATTGACAGATTCCTACTGAGTTTTCCCAGCTGGCTGATAGAGATTATTCTTTCATCAATAAGTTAACCTTTGTGAATATCAATACCTACAAAAATTGAATATTTGCACCCCAAGTTAGTGATATTTTGTGGCAGGGCGCTTAAAATCCTTTTGCTGAGCAAAGAGAATTAATTCCCTGAGCTTGAATTTAATTCTCTTTTGGTTGTTCTGCACTGGGCATTTAAAGTGAGCAAACTTGTAGCTAATTATCTGCTGATGCTGTTTCCATAAGACACTACTGAAGTGAAAATTATCTCAACAGAAAGTATCTGACCGGAGGGTGAAAGGCCTTAACATCCTACAGATGTCTTAAGTAGCCCTCTACTTGAGATATTTTCCAATGTGATTGATGAAAGTGCTTGCTATCAAAAACTAGAAACATTGCCCTTCTAGTAGGAAGGTATTAATAATAGACCTGTTATAAAACCTCAATTTATATCTTCAGTACTCCAGATACTGGAGTAGTGAATGGTGTATGAAGAGAATATGAGTATTTAAAAAACTGGAAAATACACTCAGGATGAATGGTTGAAATATTCGTTTTTACTTGAAATTCATAATCATATTGGGGTAAAAATGTGTTTGATATTTTCACAGTTTTTATTAATTAGAGCCTTCTGTACTTTACTGTGAATCTCTCAGCTGTGGCTGAGCAATAATCATACATTTCCTTATCCAGCTTGACACTGCTGATAGCTCTTGTAATTCATTCTCTTGATTATGTTTGGCAACTCATAATTTGCTGGTAGCTGGTGTATCAGAATGAGAGCTCCTGGTGAGCATTCACACCATTTAACTCTCATGACATGATTTAATAAGAGGGAATTACCTGTTACCCCCACTTGCCTTCCCTTTAAGACAAACTGAGTGTCCACCCTATCAAAACAGGGAAAAGGACAAGCAGCCTAAGCCTTGATGGATAGGGAACTTGAAAAAACAGGGAACTCAGTCCTTTGGCTCTCATTCTGATCTGTCTCATAATTAGATAGGATGTAAATGGAGCTAATTGCAATATGACAAGTGATTTTTTTTTTTAAATCTTACATATAATTTGAGTAATCCTTTATTCTCACCTATAATCAGAGATTATCCACTTGCATTTGTCCACGTGCATTTTTGCCTCTTCATAAAAGCCTTGGCTATTCCTTTGGTTCACGTACAAGGTTTGACATGTGCATGATAAAAACCTGTAACATAAATGAACATGTGATGAATTACAACAGTTCAGAATTTGAGCTGTACAATCCCAGCCAGGGACTGAATGGTGCCATCTCTTCTGCCAGCTGGCAGCCTCATGGGAGAAGCTCTTCACATCATAAACAGAACAAAACCAACAAAAAAACCCCTCAAACTCAACCAAATAAAAAGGTCCCCAAACCCCAACTCAACACTTTATGAATAGTGTGGAAAACTGGAAAGGTGACCCTAGGTAGGATTTCTAACAGAACAGTGCACAAATGTGTTAATTTGCACTTATACTGTAGATGCCATGTGTGGTAGAAAGGAAGAATGAGCCAAGTAGTGAACTAAATAAAGCTGTCCCCAAATTTCATTTGTATGAAGATATTTTTGCTAGATAATTTTTAGCGCAGAGAATCTATTGCCAGCTTGCAAAGCATTGTGGGATTCTGTACAAGACATTTCAATGTTAATTGACTTGCTGTATTTGCCATACTAATTGATTATAATAGAATTTTGGGAACAGGAAATGTAGCTATGAGAACTCTAAAGAGAACTTCTAATATTAAGAAATTTTATAGTTTTGGGTAACTTTTGGGAAATATTTTTCTCAAGGGGTAGATACCTTTGTGTTGTGGTTAGGATTCCATGTGTGTGTTCATATAATAATGGAATTCTTTATAGGCTTCTCCTCATAGAAAAGCCTCAGGTGAATAAATAACAGTGCTCCAGTGTGGCGTGGAAATCCCAAGCAAAGAATTGCCCTGTGAGATGTTTTTGTGCTAAACAAAAGGCAAATATCTTTATTTTCTCATTTAAAGTATCTTTAACCTATGCCTATAACCCACCTTTTTGGGTTAAGAGAGACAAAAGTGGATACAATGTGCCATAACCTTGGTGACATCTTCCTGTTAGAAGCCACATGAGTAACAGCAGTGAATGTGAAAATCATTTAACCCTCACTCTGTTTTATTTCTTTATGGTTTTACACTAATTTTCGTTTATAGTTCATCAGTTCCTGATGATTGAATGAAACATGTTCCTTATTGACATCTGGCCCTTCATTTTAGATATGTAGGAATGTAGAAATAATTAATAAAACATTAATAGTAGAAGTGAGAGTAGCACTCTCAGCATAAACATTCTGTCAGGAGATGAAAGGAAGATCTTCTGTGTGGGCAACATAAAACCAAATACAAGAATCAAAAAGGTACTCATGAATAAACATGATTTCTTGAAAACATCATCACTTCCCCATATCTTGTTGTTTCCTATTCCTTTTAAATTCTTTCTTATTTTATTTTTAGAAACACTGTTCAGATGTTCCTGGGATGGTAATGGTGGAGCTGCTAAATGGCCCCTGGGAGGTGTTACCATGACGTCAGGATGTTTTAAAGGCTTTTTACAATATTAGTGTTTCAAGTCAAACCTATTTTTGTCTGAGATTACCTGGCAGTGATGTAGCCTAAACAGATTGTTTGTAAGTCTTGGAAATGTTCATGCAAAGGGTGCACTTTCATTTAAGCCCACAGATTTTTGCTACAGGAAAATGATGCAGCACATGTTGTGGAAAAAGGTAATTGAATTTTGACTAGACATTCAAATGAGCAGAGGTTGTAATTTTCAGCTTAAGTACTAAAGGTGGGGGAATCTGTAGTTATTTGTTTTACTGATTAAAATGCAAAACCACAAAGGACAAGAAATTCCCTGAGCGGGAGCAGAGCTGTACTTTCCATGTGACTTCTTTGTAGTTAATGAAACTATAGAAATTTTTTTTGAACATCACCAAAATGTGATTGTGATATCATTTGAATTTTATTTTTTTTAATTTAAATAATATAGCATCTGTTTGGTGAGGTATTTGCAACTAAAAATAGAGAATGTTGATGCTTCTTTTTTCAATCAGTTCTCATTTTTGAAAAAAATCATCACTTTCAATGTCAGAATTATTGACAGGAGTAAATCTGATTTTTCTGGTCCACAATTTTAAATGGGCTGAAGCACAACTTTCAGGACTAGGTACTTTTTCTTTATAATGTGTAAAAATCTCTTGATTTCTCTTTCATTTGCTGATGTATCAATTTTCAGTCTTTGATTGAACCACCCTGATCCAATTATACAAAGTCTTCCTCCTTTAGATCATTCCCATTGGAGTATAACTCCTAATCAGAATGATTTCTTATTTATTTTTGAAACTTCTGTTGATGAGTCTGAGTTTCCTAGACAGGGGATTTTATGTCTACAATGCATGAGGAGCACATCTCAAACTCTGTATTTTGCCACTGTATTGTTTGGTTGCTGGAGACAACTCTGGAAATTCTGTGAACTACCTTAATATTCTTTCTTGCATTGTCTTTAAGTAGAAAGGTAACTTTTGCTGCTGGTACTGATGGTGCAGTGTTAGTGGGAAACTGTGATCTGCCTGGTACATGGGGCAGCTCTCAAACTTGTGTGTGAGAGATATAAACCACTTTTCTCTGAACTCTCAGACATTTTCAGAAGCAGAGGGGATCATTGAATACTTTGAGTGGAAAACTTTGGTTGGCACAGACTCTGGTTAGCCACAGCTCTGGGATGAAAGTGCTGTGTCTGTCACCTAGCTGAAAATTACTTTTCTGGGATCAGGAGGAGAATTTATCAGGAACTTGGTGAGAAAATAGGGTGGTTTTGGGTAGATGTCAGAGATGTCATCTGACTGAGACCAGGGAGTTTTAATTTTTAACATAGAACTTTTGATGAGAAGAGTATTTCGAGGCAGGGATAAAATCCTGACAGCTGTAAACCACGTAACTCAATGCCTGTCAGTAATCCTGGTATTGAAGGGCTTTGCAGAGAAATTCCTTAAGCCTGCCAAGAAACAGTCTTGGAAGGATCAATAGTTAACTACTGGGATTCCTGTCACAAATACCTGCAAAAAAAGTGACAATTTAAAACAAAGGAAAACAAAAAGGATAAAAACTAGCATTTGCAGTTGTTACTTCACTGGAGTATTCAACCATGTAATAGTTACAGTGATCTTCTTGGGTTTTATATTACTTAAAAGCCAAAATGAAAGAAGGAAAAACAAACTCCCAAAAAACCCTAGGCCAAGGATAGTGTTGGGGGATTGCCTCTCTGAGATTTTTTTTCTGTATGAGTGTGGTTCTGTTTAACAAAAAGCTCCAGAAATAAGTTCTATGTGTGCCTTAAAAACCCACTAAATTACTAATATTTGCAAGAAATCAAGTCATTTAGAAAGGATAGAGCTAGAGAATAACTGGACAAAGGACCTTTGGGCTGTGGTTGGTCTCACTTCTTGCCTAAAGCAGAGCCAACATTGAACATTCAAGCTTACAATTTTGATTAGGTTGCTTAGGGCCATGCAGAGATGTGCTTTTATTATTTCCAGGGATGGTGATTGCATGACCTCTCTGGGAGCTGTTCCACCATTGAAAGGTTTTCCCTAGTATCTAATCAGAATATTGCTGGTTTAACTTCTGTCTGTTCTCACCTTTCATTCAACTTTGCAACTCTGAAATCATGCCAAGTTCACTACTAAACCATGTCCCTAAGCACTGCATCTGTGCCTTTTAAATAAATCCAGGGATTCTGCTTCAACTGTTACCCTGGGCAGCCTGTTTAAATACTTGATAATTCTTTCAGTGAAAAAATTTTTCCTAATATTCAATCTAAACCTTCTCTGGTAGCCATGAACAACCAGTTTCTCCAGCTGTGGGAGATGCTGTTCCCAGCACTGAGATCAGGCTGACAGACCTGAAGTTCCCCAAATTCTCCTTCTTGTAGATTGGTGTCAGATTTGCCAAATAATAATGATAATGATAATAATAATAATGATGATAATAATAATAATA